>VXBO01012390.1:394969-461240 GCA_013400135.1 Rhinoptilus africanus
TTTGCGTGTGATATTACTATTTAAAGTAGCCATAAACGTACTTTGTGTGTTAGTGAAAAACATAACTTGGAAATGTTTGCATCTGACAGTGATCTATTTTAAGTAAAAGAAGAATATTGTTTAGGTGCTAGTGAGAAGTGTGAATATTGTGATTGGCTACTGCACAGAAACTTGCAGACAGGTAATATGTAGAGAGCAAATGAATTGCTACTGTGTAAGCTTAAAACTGTAGATGCAAAAGCTAAAATAATATTTACCTATACATGGTATAATGAATCTTTATTGGCAACTGGTATTCACAGACTATTTGAAAGGTGGTATTGGCCAGACACAAGTTATTTGGCAGAGATCTTGCCTAGTATATATTTGCAGAGCCTGTCTGCATAAGGATGCTGGCAGGTTTACCCTGATTTCTATTCCAGGTGACAAATTTCTATCCAAGCATATGAGTGATCAAATATTTTCCACTGGAATCTGGGCACTGTAAAATTTCTGAAGCTGAGTAGAAAAATTGCAGGATTTGCTTAAACTATAATAGCCTCTGCATACCAGTGTGACGGCAAAATATTTCCACTTGGACAACATCAGGGCGAACTGTGCGGAATTGAACTAAACATTTTTCTGGAAGACCGATGGTATTTTGTTGCCACTTGTCAATGGCATCTTCTCTTAACCTAGAAGCTGTGATCACTGTAGTCGTCGGTAAATTCCTGAGTGAAAATTAAACACCAGCAATGGAAAGTACTAGTGCACTAACTTTATCTACTGAAGCAAAGAACTCAGTCCAAACCAGATGAAAGCTATACCATAACCACATTAGCTTATTTTTTTCCGATGCAAAGCCAATTAAGAAATAGAACAGTTTCCATTAGTTTATTTGTCTTTCCTGGAGCAATTACAATTGCTAAACTTTCCTAAACTATACAAATGTGGAGTCTCCCCTTGTGACAGGTTGTTTAAATTTATAACTAAAGCTAGCATTTCCATCTCCAGTAAAAGCCAAACAGACATTTAATTATGGTGCGTGACATTTCTGACTAAAATAGAGCCAACAGAGCCTGTCAGACAGCCCTCATTGTTCATGAATTTTGAACAAATTGGGGATCTGTGAATTTATAGCCAGGTTTTTCTCTACTATTGTTTAAAATAGCACACATGGAAAACACGCCATGGGTGTGTTGTAATTCAGCTTTAATGATGTAACACTTGGTTTCAGTCAATTGTTGGAGGATTGCAGTAACGCTGGTTTAGTGCTTCAGACATTGCATGTTCCTTAGCAATTATAGTCCAGCTTTCAATAATGGCTGTTGGCGGGATATCCACAAGTGAAGTCATAGCAATTTTGAAAAAGAGCTAATAAAAATACACCTGCCTTGTAGTGGAAAACGAGCCTTTAATATCTTTGCTTTGAAGTTGAGTGAAGCCCACAGCATTAACTAACAGATACCAGTATTATGATGCAGTAATCCACTCCCCCAGGGGAAGTCAGGGGATTGAAGTATGAAAGGCTGCTATTTTCTAGTCACATATTTTTTAGTCACCATAACATCATGAAGGAAGAATGGGAATAACGAGGTGATAATAAAAACTGGAAAGGGTGTTAGCTGTAAAGTTAGGAATATGCTAAGCCATCATGAACCGTAATTCAGGGATGCTACAATTTAAGCGATGTGTAATGAGCCAGTTGTTAGTATTAATACAATTCCTCATTTAAATACATCCAAATCCACCTTTTGTTAGAACAATATATGGAATATTAAAACAGCATTTAATAAAAAGAATAAGATTTTTTTTTTCCACACAACTTCTCAGCCTTCTATTTTGGATCAGTTTAGCTTTTGACAACATTTTTCACAGCCACTGAATATTTGCAGCCATGAATAATCCTTAGTTGGTTTTCTTCACCAAAACATCTAGGGTGGATTCCTGTTGTCCTTTTGTTTAATTCTCTTTTATATTCTCTCCTGATATACTTCATATGTTTTGAATTCTTTTTCATTTTAGGAAGCATGTGTGGTTACGTCTTTGTGGCATATACAGTCAAGTTACGTGTCTTTCTAGGGCAATCCATAATGCAGTAGTTATATGCCTTTATAAACTTCTGTTTGGAAGAAGTGTAACAAAATATATTTTCAATAAAAATGGTGGGGAAAAAATCCAAGCTGTTTAACGACTTCTAAAATGTGAATAGGAACTTGGAGAATCCATTCCTGCCTATTGCTAAATTAGTGACGGCTTAGGCAAATGACAGAATCTTTCTTTCTGTTGGTTTAACTGAATGGGAAATACATCCAAGAATGCCAACATTATAATGCATTTATTAGGTATGATTACTGTGTTTATAAAGAGCCTCTAGAATTACGCTATGAAAGGCCTTAAGCAATTGGAAGTTACAGTGTCGAAGAAAACACAGTTCCCTGTGTTCTCTTTTTTATTCTGCACAAAACTTTGTGGTCTGCTGTGGCATACTTCTCCCGTCAAGGAGATGGTTGTGCTAGTCTTAATGTACTGAACATGCCTGAAGAAACTTTAAGCCAGGAACGTATAAGTAGATCTCGGTTTAGGCTCTCAGTTGCTTGGTATGGTATATTATGAGGCTGTCTTGCAATCACTGCTGCTGCAATTAAGATCCAAACTGCAAAAAAATTGTATGGGTATATACACAAATGGGCCTCTTGTCATAGTTGGAGGGGAATGGAAAATAAAATGTTATTGTTAGCACAACAAGATTAACCTGGAAGTTGGCAGAGCTACTTCCATATTAATCACTAGATATAATTTATGAAAAAAAATAGAAAACATTTTGATCAGGAATTTTCCTGCAACCCAAAGCAGCTCAGAAAGCTGCAGGATACAAATCCTACAATTATACCTTCAGTTTCAGCTGTGTTAAAGGTTCCTCTTCTTAAAATAACCAGAGTTTGAACTGTATACCTTCAGGGCTGGATGCTGCTTCTCTCCTCCTCATCCTCACCCCCACCAGCATAGTAGGGTCCTCTAAGTGGAGAGGTGAAAGATAAAGGGTGCTTAACCCCATGCTGGCCTGATCAAACACTGTTCCCTGCTAACACAGGAAGGAACATTCATCAAAGGGATATCACTTGAGTAGGATCCTACAAAGACATGCACATATGCTTAACTTCACATTAATGGGACTATTTAGGTGCATGAAGTTATGCATGTGTTTTAAATCTTTGCAGGATTGTAGTCTGTATTTTCCTTTCCACTAACCTGAGCCTTTACGCAAGGCAGTTACCTTACTGGTCTGAAATGCTGAAAATTCTCTCTTCCTGTGGAGAAGATTTTATATGTCTGAATTCACTTATTGATCCTCCCAAGTTGTCCTGGGATTTTAATTTTATTACGTCTGTATTTTCTATTTTTGTTTAGGGTTAGTAGCACACTTTTGCAAATTTCAAATAACTTACATAGACTTGCTACTTTTTCAAAGCAATTATTTATATAATTACTTTTCAAATAAAAACCAAAATAATTCTTGCTTTATATTAAAATCTATTAGTAATGAGACAGACTTCTACCTTTTGTACTAGTTTTTACCCTTGAATAAGTCTTTAACTTTCTCTCAATCTCACTATAAAATAACTAAGAGAATTATCTGTTTTACTGATTTCTGTTGTATCATTTTAGGAGTGAGTGAACTTGTGCTGGGGTTGGAAAAATTCCTATTCAGCGTTCAATTTAGTAAAAAGAATGCAGAGAAATGCTGAATCAGAGCAAAATATTTAGGCTCTGGAAATAGAAAGAAAACATAGTGAGCTTTTAAGCTGTTACAGGGTTCGATCCCATAGCTAAATATAAGTGTACTCTGCATTCAGTGCCAGTCATAAAGATTTTGTTGTGCTGGGTAAACCAGTTATATCAAGAAGCCGATCCGTCACACTTCTTCCGAACTTCATAGTACTGTCACTACATATTTTACTGCTGTTCTTTTCTTTGTAGAACTCAAGTGTGTAATTTGTATCATTACTCTGAAAGTAAATTGCTATTGAGTCTTGACGCCTGCCAGCACTGGTATTCATTTCAAGCTTTAAAGCACTGCTTTGAAATAAATATTGGGAAACTCATTAAATGTTGTCAGCTGTATGCTAGAATAGAACAATATAGCTAAATATTTCTGGATTCTATTTTCTACTAAAAAAAATGGACAAACCTCCTTGTGAATGCTTTTCTATACTTTAGAAGTATTTTCTAAAGATAAGTCCCCCATTCTTTGTCAATTCTATAGACACATTATTTTCCCATATGTTTCTATATGAGAAGCATGTACAGTTTCTGGTTTTATACTTAGAAAGTTCAACATCCAATTAAAGGATTAAGTGGGCCAAGTCTGACAAGAACTCTGAAAGTGAAATTCCCCTAACCTCCATTATTTCCAAATTCAGACATAGACTAACTTTAACCAAACTTAAGAGACTGCACAGTGCTTGAAGTCAGTAGAACTTAAGTTCTGACCCTGGCTGGTCATGGATAACTCCCAGTCATTTCAGAGGAGTGGAGTGTAAATATCAGAGGAAATAATTTTTTTGTTGTTTTAAGAGGTGCATTAATGCTTATGATCATTTCTGCTTTGCTCATTTCAAACAGGAATCTCCTCTGCCTCGTGAAACGTTTATTTTCTCCATCTTTAGGCAGACGGTGTCTAATTGGCTTTAGTGAATCTGGACTGAGAAATGTCATAATGAAAATTACCCCTACAAGTATAATGTATTAATACCAGGGTGGTTTTAGTCACACATATTCAGCAGATGATTTCAGCCGGAAAGTGTATATAAATTAGTATTAATTTCCTGTGGCATTGATAGACCTATTCTTTAGAAGGCCAAAGGGAGATTGTGAGAGGAAGAAAATCACTCTTATTATTAGCTTGATGTGCCTTTCATACTTGTGGTCCCACAGACAAGAGTCACCAACACAGTTCAAAAAAAGATTCAGAAATATTCTTTTTCCCCAAAGGGAACAAACTGCAACACAATAATGCCTGCCAGATAACTTGCGATCATCCTGCTCTTTTCTTGAACTTCCACCAACTCCAGTCCTGGTGAGTTCAAACTTCTTGCCTTAATCTTCGGATCTTCCATGCAAATGCTCACACTCCTACTCTGTGATCCTGACTGCGTGGAGTTAGTCTCCCATCACCTCTTCTTTCATCAGGGAGGTCGATCTTGAGCCTGTGCCTGGTTGTTTAAGTGCTCATTCTGTCTGGTTACTCCTCTCTTTCATTAAAATGATTTCTTAAGTTACTATTTACTGTCTCCCTTAAATCCTTTCTCAGGATCTGCTTCTTTCAGGGCCCCTGGAAGACAAGAACCAGCGTGTTTAAAGGCTAGCCAAAAAAACATTCAGATGGCTGTTGGCCTAAGGCATGTGCTACAAGCACACCTCACAATTGTCTCTCTTGTCTGTAAGCTCTTGTTTGTCATTCTAGGTTATAACCTTATGAGAAAAAAGATATTTTAGGGCTTGTTTGTAATCCTTCACTTATTGAAACCCTGATCTTAATTTCAGCTGCAGAAGCTGACTGTGGTAAAATAGTAAACCGACAAGCCTACCCAAAATGAATTACCAAATTTTATGTTAATAGTCACTGTTACAGCTTGGTAGATGATTTTCTATCCAAAGATACAGTAAGAATTTGCAAGGAGGGATCTGTAAGCGCTGCGAGGGCCCTGTTCTGGGCCATGCAGCAGATGCTTTGCTGTGGCTGAGAGGGAGAAGCCCTGAAAGCAGGTACACAGTACACTTTGTCCTGGAAATCATCAGGGAATCATTCAAATAGTATTAGAAAGCATTATTATAATGAAACCCTGGGATCTCTATACCAGACTAGAAATGGAAACTAGCAGCTAGGAGGGGAGTGTATGGCTGAATTTATGTTGGGAGGACAGAAAAGAGTCATAGATAATAGCCCAGGGCCACAGACCTTTCATGTTGAGAATAGCGGCCTCAAGCAGAGGTGTTAAATCAGCATTCCCAGACTGAAAAATTTTACATCACCACTGAGACAAATTCAAGCTTCCTGCCCTGATGGAGCCATCTGATGGAATCTTTGAGCAGGCAGTTGGACCATGATCATATAAATTAGACCAGATTTTCTGAAGAGGAAGTAATGCAGCTGTATGCATTTACTGAATCTTCTTTGGAGTGAAATGATGCGATAAGGTATATAGACACTTGGCAGGTTACTTCAAGGTATAATCTATGCAGCTACTAGGCATAATAAGGAAAAGGAATGATATACTGAAAATCTAGTAGTTAATAGACAATGACTACGCATTAACCATATAGACAAATAAGAATTTTGCTACTTTTGGTAATTAAACATGTACGGCTAAGTTCAAGCACAGAATGGTAGCCACTGAACTTGAGCCTCTTAAAGCATTGCATTTTCTTGAATCTGCCTAATAAAGCCCCTGCCATTTATGCGTCCAAAACAGTTTAATCTAGGCGTAAGTCCATGGAAAAAACCACTCCATATTGTTGCCTTTTCAATCATAAATCAGATAGGGTTTTTTAATGTTTTCTGCTTTAATATTTTACATGTAGAGTGGTATGACTCTCAGTGCTGTAGCTTTTTTTTTTTTTGTGCGTATTCTGTAGATTACACCTGGCTGCCTGACAGAAAGCTGTCAAAGTAAATGCCCAGAATTAATTGCTATTCAGTAGAGTAAAAATTAAATAGAGATGTGGAACTCATAGGATCTCCACAGAGTAATATACTGCTATACAGCTCTCTGTGTTATGGTTCATTAGGTGTATAAATAAATCTTTTCAATACACTTCGGCAGTATGGAAGTAAATTGTCATTTTAAATTAAGATCTCATTAGTGAGCTAGTATACATGCTTATTTTTGTATTGATACTGTGTTATTGACTTAACTGTTAGTGTTCTCTAGTCACCTGAACTGGATAATAACAAAAAAAGATGTGAAATGATTCTATTCATTTTTGATTTGAACTTTCTTATAACTCTTCCCAGTGCTGCATACCCAAGGGAAAAGAATTCCTTTATTAAGTCTAAAGCCTAAAATTCCACTGCCTCAGCTCTTAAGAGGATTTTAGAAAATGAAGAACCCCGCCTACAAAAGAGGCTGAAGAAGGGAAAAATAGCCAGTTTACAGGCCTTGGGGGATTAATAAGTCTTCCCATTTTCCTTGGAATCCCATTGAACTACAGTTGCAGCGAGGCCATGGAGACAAAGGTCTTATGCCTTTTGCTTTCCTGATCAAAGTGGAAAATATAATTTTTTTGGAGAGCAAATGGTATTTTTCCCCACTTACTTTATCTTTAAACCTCTATGCCACTGTTTGGTTTATAGATTGGAAATTCAGAACTTCAGGTTAGCAAATTAATTTACCAAATGAAAACTGAATGATGATGTTTTTGACACTGCAATGCTTAGGGCATCCTACATATCGAAAGTACAAATATCTGTGTTAATGTAGGAGAATTTGGAGAATTCTGTAATCTAAAAGTGCACTGTTTCAGTCCAAGCTGGAAAGATTGAAGCAGATTGTCAAACTGAAAAAGTAGAATAGAAGTAAAGAATTTGCCTCTACTTATCCCAATCATCTGACAACTGACATGATAATACTCCCGCAATGTGATTATTTAAAAAGAAATAATCTACTGACTGCAATGGAAGGGTTGGCTGAACTTTAGTAAACCTATCTGGGAAGGACGGAATACAGGGGGAGGTCAGTGGAGAGGGAATGTTCAGGGGGAAAAAAAAAAATAAAAGGTTCCATGAGCCACTTTCAAAAATAATTTTCAGGCTAGCCACTATTAGGAGACAAATACAGAAGGGTGGGGAGATGTAGAACAGGCCAGCACAGGAAACAAGGGGGAAAAAATAGTATGAAAAAATTCCAAGAGAAAGACAATGTTTATAGTCCAACAGGAAATGAACAATAAAATCATAGGGCTTCTCAGATGAGTTGAAAGGAGAAAGAGAGGGCACAGAAGGGCACGCGAAGGTAACACCCTCACTTTCCATAAGCAGCAGAATGCAATGGGTGGTGAAAGAATGTAAAAGGGTGAGGGCAAAACTGCAACATGAGTAGCTGTGTGCCCATCTTACTTTGGCAATATATCAGTAAAAGCGGGTAAGTTCAGGTATTTTACCTCTGAAAATGGGGCCTTCTTTGAAACTGCCACACCCTGTATGTGAACACCTTAAATTACACTTTTGGACTGGGTTGCAGAATTTTAATGGATTCTGTCAGCTGAGAACGGAATGCAAATGTGAAAGAGCATCATAGGTACTACTTACATATGATGGTACCCGATGGTTTCTTTTTGTGATCTGCGTGTAGCCATTGTGTCACCGGTGTGGTTTGTTAGCATTTATATCTGATTTTGACTTGAACAGATGGAACTGACTAAACAAGTTACAAAGAGGGCAGAAAGCACCTGTGCAAAGACTTTTTTTGTAAGAAAAGCAGGGCATGGAGCAGAGAATGTAACACTTCTCATATAAGAAAGTAATATGTGCCAATTTTAACTTGTTTGGCAGTTCTGGCAAGCCTTTTTGTGTGCTTTGCCTACTAATATTGGTTGGTTTGACAATACTGTAAGGCTCAATCTTTAATTCTAGTAACACATGACTTTCATAGAAGTCCTGTTTTTTTGGTTTTAAATTCCTGAGTTACCTTATAGAAACATGAGAAATTTCAAATGTCAAAAGACATAACAGCAGACGTAATTTCAGCTTGAAAAAGAAAAAAAAATGCATAGACATCTCTGTGAGGGAGCATTGAGTATGGTTTGGTATAGTAGCATTTAATTCAAGGCATCAAAATCTTTTATTGGAGCTGGCCCCAAGTGACTTCTGTAAGCCTGTCTGTCATCTCCCATTAGCTTGTGCTAGTTACAAAAGGATGTGGGAACCAACAGTGGATTAAAAATTAAATAAAGCTTGGATCTAACATAAAGGAAATGCCTCCAACTACCAGAGAGTCCTTCCACAACAAATCAAAGCCCCTCTTTCCCACTCCCAATATGTATCTGTCTTGTAGCCATTATCTTATGCCACTAACTAAATGGATAACTTTTTTTTAAATTTAATGCATGCAACTTTAATGACAGTTCTTTATAGAAAGCTCTTTCTGTCAATAACTGTTTTCTTGGTTTTGTTGATGCTGTGAAGTTATTTGAATTTTGCAACATAATGGTACTCTCAACATTGTCAGGAAACTTTGAGACATTCTTGTATCCAAGACTAAAAGCAGACTCCAGTAAAGATTTAGGAGCAAAATATTTTCAGATTTGCTTCATTACAAACTTTTAAGGGAAAATGCTATGTGTCTTTTCATAAAATTTAATTTTAGAGATTTCAAATTAAATATTTAACAATATTCTTAGCAATATATTCTAGCCATTGTACATATCCCATAGGATTATAAAACAAATTATGAGAGTACATGGCGCTAAATGTCTTCTTTCTACTCATAGTAAAAAGCATCCATCAAGTCACTGACATCTTCTTCCCCTTCAGTTGAAGTGTGGTGAACCATTTGTTAAAGTGTCAAGAAACATTTTAAAAATCAAAGGTAAAGACAAGAAGGTCATTCATGGCTATTTACTCCCTACTGAAATGAATACCAAAGAATGTTATCTGTCATGAAATTCCACTTTCATCCACATTTTTAAAGAGACAAGTGGAGAAAATAAGAGAACTTAGAAATGGAATTAGTATCTATCCGTTCGCAGATATAAAAATGAAAATAAAATATACATATATTTGTTGAACATATATAGTAACATACATGCACAAACACACCGTATATCAAAGAATACAGTATACAATAAGTATCATAGGAAAAGCATTTAAAAAAAAAGGTTTTGTTTTCATAATGATAAACCAGGTCATCACTTGTCCTTTTTCTTTCCTCTAGACTTTCTTCCAAAGTCTTTGAAATTTGTTTTTTCCAATCAAAAATACAGCAACAGAGGTGGCATCACAAATTGCTAACACACCTGTTTCTTGATGTATTGTTTGGCACTAAATGTTTGTTTTGCCAATATTATGATTAAGAAAATTAAATCCTTGAAAAGTATTAATTAAAATTGAAATATTTTTTCATGGACTTGAAAAAGAAGCATTTTGATCCTTTGTTAAAAAATGCAAATTTTTTGTTTGGAGTGAGCCTGAAATCACTAACTGTTCTGTCCTAATTTTTTTTTTTTTATCTCCAGGTGAAATAATAATAAGTAATTTATGTACTAATTTACCTATGTTATTTAGTCTCTGTTCACAATTTTTCTTGTTACTGCTCCTGTCTAATCCTTAATCTGTTACACATCAGTCCCTTTCTTACTAAATACCCACCAAGTGCTGGCTCATCTGTCCAACAGCATTATTTTTTTTTATTATGGATACATTGATCTTGTCTTGAGCTACTCAAGAGGGAATATTCTTAAGTATTAAAATGTATTTGCATTCTTGATTTGGACTTTTTGATTCATACTTACAGATTTTCAAAATTATTGCCTTACACACATCTCATTTTTGTGTTTAGAAAAAATAAAAATAAAAATTCAGATGTTACTCCTGCAGAGCTGCTGTGTGCTATAGCTAACAGCTGCAGTATGTTTAACAAAGATAGGATAGTTAACAAATTTAGACAGGAATAAACCAGCTCTTATCTTTTATATTAGGATTACTTCTTAAAAACACCCTTCTACACAGGATATTGAAACACTAAGACCCTCTGAATACACCCTTAATCAACTTTAACCCATCTGCTGGCAGGTGCATAGACATACAGACTGAACCATGTGCTTGGGTTTAGTGATGGGACATAAAAACTAATAGAAATCAGCCAGAGATGGAAACATATTAATAGCATATTTGTCTACTGGGGAATGTTCTCCAGTCTTCAGAGATGCACTATGTGAGCATTACTGTAAATTACAAAAGAAAGAGCCTTGAAGTAATATTTGGTGCATTGTAATTGGTAGTATTTTAAAAATCATTCATTCTTTTTGCAGTTTTTCCACATCAAGTTCTCAAACTTTTCAGCTTAAAATGTCACTGGACAAACCTCTTGAGTTATAGGGAATCCACAGCTGAGGAACGTGTCTTCACTCATGAGGCAATGACAAATATCTGGTTATGCAGTTTATACGTTTGCATCACCAGGGTCCATGATGGATTTCTGCTTCACTAAGTACTAGACTGCTTATCAGTAAGTGAAGCTAATCTGTAATATGGTGAAAGCAAAATCCAAAAAGAAAAAAAAAAAGGTGGAAGGATGTGGTTGATGACAAAACGTGGTTTTGGCCTTGGAAATTCTCACAAGATTCTGTAAAAGCAAAAAGTTCACAAAGGCTTAAGAAGAGACTAGAAGAATTCATGGAAAAATATTTCATAAAAGGTTTTTGTATATGTAGAAACTGTGGCTGGTTCAGGGATTCCTTGAGCAAGAACAACTTGACCATTAAAGATATGTCATATTAAATCTCATTCAAATTCTTGTGTGTAACATCTAATAATTATTTTTTTACCAACATACAACTATAATGGAAGAAGTGCTAATCTGGATTTAGATAACTACAGGCTTCTTTTTATATGAAGTCTAAATATAAATTTTTCTTAAAACTTTTGACATTTTTATTTTGTATGTTTGCAGTTAAGAATAGGATGGCTAATTCCTAGATCTCTGCTGTTAAGTAGATATCTGCTGGTTCTACAGTAGTTTATGTTCTGTGAAAAGTGCTGGTATTCAATGCAGACCAGCCATCAGTGATCTCACTTTAACAAAATGAAGCTGGAAATTACTGACTGATTCAGAAAAAAGGCCTGATTTCTTTGGGAAATTGGTTGTCAAATTTGCACAGTAACACAGCATAACTGGCAAATATTGTACATCTGTACAAAATGCATCACTGACTTTGGATAAGGATTGTATATGATTATACTCCAAATGCTTTTCAAAGCGCACAAGAATAGTGAGAAATAGTAAAGAACATTAAGAAAAACAGGAAAAGTTGTTACTACCTTTGCCATTTGTATCTAAACAGCCTACTTTTCAGACAGAAATGTGAATTTTCATTTACTAGCATGTTTACAGTAAAGTTTATGGTAGTACACAGGTCAATATATGGATATTTAAACTATTTCAGATTTCATAGAATCGGTGAGGTTGGAAGGGACATTTAAGATCATCAAGTGCAACCATTAACTTAACCTGACAAAAACCACTTCTAAACCATGTCCCCAAGTACCACATCTACCCTTTTCTTAAACACCTCCAGGGATGGTGAATCCACCACCTCCCTGGGCAGCCTATTCCAATGCTTAATAACCCTTTCAGTGAAAAAGTGTTTCCTAATGTCCAATCTAAACCTCCCCTGACATAACTTGAACCCGTTTCCTCTTGTCCTATCCCTTGACACCAGGGAGAAGAGCTCAGCCCCCATCTCTCTATACCCTCCTTTCAGGTAGTTGTAGAGGGTGATGAGGTCTCCCCTCAGCCTCCTCCTCTCCAGGCTAAACAACCCCAGTTCCCTCAGTCNCGTCCAGATCGTTGATAAAGATATTAAAGAGAACTGGCCCCAGCACTGATCCCTGGGGGACACCACTTGTGACCGGACACCAACTGGATTTAACTCCATTCCCCACCACTCTCTGGGCACGGCCATCCAGCCAGTTCTTTACCCAGCGAAGATTACAGCTGTCCAGGCCATCAGCAGCCAAATTTCAAATGCATATGTTATTTATAAGAAGCTTTCATATGGAATTAGAAGTTGTGACATTGTTATTGGAAGGGGCTTCAGATTATTAGATCATGAAAGTCTTTTCCTAAAGTCAACAATGACAGCTGTATAAAAGAAACTTATGAGTTTGCACATAGTTAAGTGGAGTTATAGACACTGTAGTAGCGTTGTCAAGCTGCAAATGGTTTAGGAACAAGTGACAGTAATGATTCTGTAACTGTTTTCAAAAATCTTTGTATGTCCAATTGTCTTGAGACGCTTTCCATGTCCCTCGGAGAGCTCAGAGTAAGGGCAGGAGAGGCAAGAAATTCTGCTGGCTTCCAGGGCCCTGCTGCTCCCAGGCTAGATGGAGTTTAGGCCGTTTAGTGGCTTTATCACAGGGGGACTTGGCTGTTTCAGCCTTGGCTGTCTTCCTTGGCTACAATGCATTAGAGCCACCGCTGTGCACAGCAGATGAAAGGTAGGATCAGGGATATGCAAGGAACTTTGCGATTGCTCTCTAGCCTCACACTCTTTTCTGTGTTAATCAAGAAATGAATTGCTGTTTTAGCCAACTGCACTCCTAAGGATTCAAGGACACCTAAAATGCATTCAAGTAATAAACAAAACAAGAAATATGACAAAAATAATTGGAGATTTTTGGCCCTTCATTACTTGCCTTTTGATAAAAGAGTCCCCACAGACTGAGAACTCTCAGCTAAATATTACAGCTGTTTAAAATGCCATTGCTTGGCAATCAACCCTTTTTTTTTTTTTAAAGAAAAAGATTTAAAAAATAAGCAAAACTTCAACTATGTGAAACACAACACAATGCAAGACTTATTATCTTGGTGGAACAGCACATGAATGTGCCATGGTTGGTGTTATATTACCTTGGTGCCCGAGCTGGCACATTTGAGTTTCCTCTGGCAGCACATGGCCTTGTGGGCAAGCTCTTTACTTATTGATGAGGTTTTACAAACTGCAACAAGCGTTTCTTTCAGGAAAATAATAATTTTAAAAACTCACATATTCTATAGCATTGAGATGCAGCTATTCTAGCAGAAATCCAACTTTTCATAAAAATTTTGATCAGATATTTACAAAAGAAAGCACCATTCAGTGAAGATCATGCACTGCCCTTTCCTGGGCAGTGATACCGCACCAATGAATGCATTTCACATGCATTTGTGTCCTCTTTACCCTTAGACACACTCAACACAGAAACTCAACTTCCTCCTTGTTTTCCCTCCCACTTGCAATTCTCTTCAGCCCCTGACTACAGCATAACCACATTCTCCTCATGTTCTGTGCCTAGTTCTTTCCCTACTATACCAACAGGGGTATCAGATACTGAGGAGATGCACCAGATTCACCCTTAATGTAATACTGAGGAGAGTATGGTGGAGAGCCATGGGTTCATAGAAACACGATAAGTGAGTTGATGGTTTGGTCTCTGAAGGGCACAGATTACCGTGCAAAACTGCTAGAAATAATAGAAATGAACACTGAGCTGTAGGGTTGCAAGAATCACAGAAAAAGCCTCCAATCCTTCTGCCTTCCCCAGGGCGAGGTCAGTAACACTTCCTAACGGATGTCTTGGCAGATCTGTTCCTAACCTATTCCAAAGACTTGCAGTGATGGTGATTCCCCAGGCAATGTATTTCAGTAATTGTTCATGCAATTTAAAAAATTACTAAGTCTGAATCATACTTGCTATCTCTTGTCCAGTCCAATATGGATATAGTTTTATTCACTTTGTTTTTCATACAGCTATGTTAGTTATGCTTTGCATGTGTATTTGTGAGGATTTTTTAATACATATATATCTGTTCATAAATTGTTTATTTGACCTTTTGTTACAGTATGTTTCAAATATTTCCTGTGTTTGGAAGCAGGAAAAGTTCATGATATAGGTCAACTTAATGAAGGGAGGCTTTTTTGCTGCATTGATATGTGTGGATTTTTTAAAATTTACTTTCTTAATATTATTTTTTGTAAGGTACTACAAAGTATCCTTAGCTCCTTTTTACCTTAGATTATTTTTCCTTGAAAACTTATAACTAATTCTGTAAGTTTATTGAAACTTTCATTGCTGAGGTCAAGTTCATTATTTCTTTCTTAGTTCTTCTTCCTATTCCAATCATCACAAGGTAAGATTTCATGGTCACTGTGACTCCAGTTGTCAAATTATGTTTTGATACGCTTGTTGTGTTACTCCCAAAAGTAAGAAGCAAATACAGAGGGTCATTCCTTCTTAGTGTTTTTACACTTTCTGTATCAAGAAATCATATAGTGGTAGAAAAGCTTAAAGGACAAGCTAGGTACTGGTTAATTTTTTTTTTTTTTGACAAAAAATGACATGATAGTTATAATTTTGCATTATTACCAAGACTCATATTATGGATTTTGCCAGTTGCTCACAGAAAACCTCACAGTCAATAAAATAAATTATTAAGCAGCTGAGATGTTGGATATGATTTTCAAGAAAATCAGCTTGGTCTTGTCAAATCTTATAAATAAAATTGACTCAAAATGGAAATGCAGAGTTTTATGAAGTTTTGGTATCACATTGAATATTTTTCTAGTCTTCTTGAGTAAAGGCAGCAGATTTTCACGTGTTCCAGACCTTTGCGGGTAATTATTTTCTTTTTTTATTATTTCTTCTTTTTTAACATTATCCATGAGTTAAATATATAGAGTAAACTAAATAAAATATTATTCAGAGCAGCTCTATTACCATCTGATTTTGAATTTAATCGACTTGGAACGACATGCTATAAGCAGTAAGAACTAAATCACATGAGAATCAATTAATTGGCATTATCAAGAAGTCTGTAAAAATAATTACTAAAGCATAAGTCTTTAAGATTCTGAAGCATTGAACTACCTGGAACATAAGCAGCAAGCAGCAGAAATTCTATAAACCAGGAATTTTGCCAAACCTTCTCAGGCTGAAGTCCAAATGAAATTTTTTTAACCCAGCCAAATTTTCCATACTGAACCAAGGAAATTGCAGCCCAGCAGAGTCCTAGGAGCCCTTGCATACACTTGCATTGACATAAGTCAATGTCTGTCTGGTTTTTGTTGTGTTTTTTGGTTTTTTTGTTTTTTTTTTTTTTAATGGTGTCTGTATTTGATACCAACAAAGATGTATGTTATCAGGCAGACAGAAAGTAAGATGTGAAAATACTGGAAATGGTGCTTGCATAACACAATTTACGATGTGATCTGCATAATGTACAAACTGAGGTTTTGGTGCTGCAAAAGTTTACATACGTTATAAACATTATGTGTATGAGTAATTCCTGAAGGATCAGATCCTACAAGTCTCACTCAAGTCACTATTATTTGAACATATTTATGACTGCAAGTCTCAGCTTGCTTATCAGAAGAAATAAAAGCACAAAAACTTCCAAAGGTTTATAACAAAAATATTGCTGTTTGTTTATCATAATGTTCCTGTAAGCATTTGTTTTCTTCGTGCCACAGAACAGTCTCCTTCGTTTGACAATCTCATTTCAGCACACTTAAGCATTTGAGTCCATGATTTAGACTTAGTTGTCACTGGTATGCTTTATCCATTATGCTGAAATTCCAAAATAGTTCCTAAAAAAAAATTTAATCATTCTTTTTGTTAGCAGACCTACAATTGTCTCATAAAGTCATCAAAATTGGTTAGGTGATTACAGTTATTAGACCTAGGTGAGAAAAGAGAAATCATGTAGGAGCAGATAAGAGAAAAAAGAAAAAGGAAAATCTGTATGCAGCATGACCTTAGCAAGTACATCGTGATGGCTGAAATTCTGTCCTGACATGATAAATGGGTAAAGACTACCCTGTTCTGCCACGACTGCTGGGGCAGAGGTCACTCACATGCTAATGACTGGGACAGTGTTGTCCAGTTATAATGGAGAAGGGGGGGGGTGGGGGTGGAGAAAAGAATGAAAACCATTGCTAATGTGGTTGTAACCATCCTGTAAAAAGGGAGCCTAAATAACCATGGCTTTGATCACTTATTGCAACTGAATCTGTCTGAAAGCTTTTCATATTTTTTTAAATAAAATTATGGAGTAAGAAAAAAAAAATCTTTAAATGAAAACCAAACCTGAACACAAAATATGAGCCACGTTGTTCGGATACATAGCTGCTCCCTGCTGCAGATGCTTCTGAAAGAGTTACCCAGAAAGATAACAGAGATAGATTTTACTATGACAGGTAACTGATGAGTGATGGCTTATTTCAGTGCAGAATATCATTTGCAGTTTTCACTGTAAAAAGGGTACATGTGGCCATGTATACTGGCAGAATTCATATGCCCAAGATATGCAAGTGTTCAGTATAAGCACACCTATAAATATGATTTAAGTCAAAATTTTCTTACCTGTGGAAGAAGGACAGGGCCCTTTGTGTGTGTATGAGTCTGTGTGTGTGTGTGCTTATGAGAGACAGAGCTGTATGGAATGATGACCAGCACAGAAAAATATTTTTGTCAGAATACCGTAATTTGCTGTCCACGTGTTCTTGGTAAAAGCTATTTCAAATACCTGAATTATGGAGACTTCTTACCCAGAACTACATTCCAACAGGTGTTGTGGATCAGGTAAAATGATTTAGTTGCTGCTCTTTCAAGGAGGGGTGGGAAAGCAGTCATACAGCACAGCAGAGTGTCGGGGAGCAGCAGTCCTTAAGGTTCTTGCTAGGGATGTCTGTGATGTGATGTGAGGAAGTCCTTTAGAAGGTGTAACCTGACTCTTGTGTCTCCTTCCTATAACTACTGAAACAAAACCCAGGGGAAAGTTTTAAAGCAACCATCTTAAAACATGAGGGAATGCTATTCTCTGATAACGTCTGCCAGGTTGCAGACATAAAAACAATAGTCTTGGCCTGGATTGAAGCTGATGTGCAAGGCCAAAGGAGAAAAACCAATCAGGTCATGGTGGTAGCTCTGCATATTACATTGAGGCTTTTCTGCATGGAGAAGTTGCAGCAGCCGAAATAAGCTGGTTCAAACTGAGGTATGATTTTCATGCAGTTTAAAAAAAGTATCTTTAAAACATTACACCAAGGCAGGGCAGCTTTGGCAAATGCAGGTTACCTGTGGATGGTTCAGTAAAGTCTCTTCCTCTCTCTCATTTATTTCCTTTGTTGATTGCAAGAGTGTGTTGGTTGGTTCAGTTGGTTGATTTGTTGTTGTTTTCCCCTTCTCTCAATTAGTGTGTTAAATTCTTCTGACTTGCTAAGGAATAAATTCATGGGCATGCTGACAGAATCTGTCTAGCCCTTTTGAACTCGTGAAAGTTTGGAGTACTCAGTTGCAGATGCTTCTTCACAGAAACAGTCATTGACTAAAAAGTTATATGTATTTAACTATTGACACCAAAAAAGTTTGTTAATTTTCTCTTTCCTTGGGATCTTTTTTGGCAATACTCTCTCAGTTGCCAGAGGGCCAGGAGCATTGCCCAGCAGCAGCACATGCAGTATTCTTCCCTTGCACAAGCTGCGAGAGGTTGACGTGAACGGTAACTTTCCAACAGCCCTGGAATGTCTAATTTGTGGTGAAATCTATTAGTTTGTGGAATTGTCTTTCTAGCCTCATTCCTTGGGAATACTTAAGACAGTGGGAAATAGAATCTGAAGAGCTTGTTATTCTTATGACCAATAACTTGATAATGCTGATTTTTTAATTATTATTTTTTTATTATTTTGAGCATTAGCAAGCCTAGATAGAATAGGAGCACCCCTAGGTCTTAGGATAACTCCACGTGTCGGCAGGACTGGAGCCCAGCAGTGGCTATGGCTGTGAAGAACAGTGAGGGGCAGATACTCTGTGGCTGCTCCAGTTCTGCTGCCGCCTTGGTGGCAGGCTGCAGAAAACCGGCATGTCTGCACTCTCAGCTGCGGGACATAGGCATGAAAGTTCTGGTGAGGCTCAAATCCATCCTAGCAGGCCCTTTGTTCCTGTGACAGGCAAGTCTATCTTGTGTGAAGAGCAGCTTCATGGCCGCTCTTGATAGCCAGTGGTAGCCAGTACTCCCGGGGACTGCGCCTGCATGGTCTGTGTGCAGCTCTCAGGCTCCTTGTGAGACCTACCTGCCCCACAGCCAGTGGACCTTTCAGGAGAATGTAAGTAAAGGTACAAAGAACACCCCGGTGTTGGTGTGTGCAGCACAGACATTTCATACTTGGAGCAGTGCCGTCGCAGCCACTGAAATAACAGTTTTGTTAATATATTAATTTTTACTGAATTAAGATAATTTTTAGAATTTAGACTATTCAGCTGGTGTACTGTGTAAGAGCCATTGCCTCTAGCAATGGACATTGTGAATAATCATCTTTCAGATAAATCTTTTCCGTCAGTTTGTGAATTGGAAATTGTTGGAGGCTGGGAGGGTGTTCTGGAAAGATATCCCTGCATGATTGCCCTGTGCTAACATTCTTCTCTAGGCATTACCTTTTGGCCACTGATAAAAATTGGATACTGTGCTAGACAGACTTTTTGATACTACTAATAATCTTAAGCAACGAACAGAACAAAAAGAAACCTGGCTGTTTGTCAGGGTGATTCATTTCAAAGGTGCAGATATTTTTATATCATCTAACACGCATTGCTTGTTTGGTGTAGTCTGTTTAATTCAGTCTATACATATGCATCAGGCAGTGCTACTACACAAAGAATACTACCAAAACAAAACGAGACTACTTCCAAGTGCTATTGGGTTTTTGGTTTTTTTATTGGTGTGTTTTGGGCGTTTTTTTCTATCTCTGTCCTATAAGTGTCAAAGTCTCAATTCAGTTCTAGATTTTCTCCTTTCTGAAGAGAAATTCCAAATTCCCTCATTCCTAGTGTCTAAAGGTATGCCTGCTTGAAAATAAATCAATAAATAGAATTTTCCTTTTAAAATTTCATTAGGCAACCATGCATTACTGTTCTGAGATTTTGGTCTTATTACCAATATTTATTATTACAGTCTGCTTTGAGTTATCCTTGACAGCTTGTCTAGGTTGTAGATGTACAGCCTAGATAAATACAGAGACACTGAGCTTGATGCCTGCAACCTGGGTTATGGGCTGAGTCCTGACACTTGACAAACATGATTATACTTTTTCTACAAAGTTTTCCTCTGACAGCAGCCTAGCAATTTTTGCTCAGAAAGGAACATAAACTAATAGACCCAGTGAGATATGGCTGCACAGTGAATTATGCACACGACCATCTGAGATCTTCCTGTCCGTGTCATCTATCCAGCGCAGCTGGGGGTGTGGAGGAGCAGCTTTCCCATGGCTGCCTGTAACACTCCTTAATGCTACCGATTCCAGGAACATTTGTCTTTTGGGCTGTTGCCCTGTTCTGTGAGACAACTCACATCCCAGTTTGTCCCTATGCCAACAAACCTGTCTCCTCCCTAAACACTGATCTTGGTGAATCATGGTCTAAAAGTACCATGTTCTCTGTCAACAACCGGTCAAACAAAGAAATAATTTTGTTCTGGCTCAGGACAGACCAGGTTTCACCCAGACTGACCCAGTGTAAGCTTGTCTCTGTCGTTTTCTCCTCTGCTTTTTTCTATTCCAGATGGTATGCCAGATGCCCAACATTATTGTATTTACCAGAGAGGTGACAGCATTTGTGTTACTGTTCAGTTAGATGAGTGGAGTGCTTCCTCAGAGACGTGAAGGATTTTTAATGTAAGGAGGAGATGCAACCAGTGAAAAAGAGGGATCAAGGCAGCATGAAAGGAGACTACATGGTTAGACATCTTACTGAAAGTCACCCATATTACAGAACTGAAGCTTTAATAATTGTTGTCCTAGGGAACTTTTTAAAAAAAACATCACCATTGGAGAGAAGATCAGAGGTTGGGCAAGACTTTTACAGGTGAAGACTAGAGGAGACACCATACAGATACTGAAAGACTATTCACCTACAGTTCTTTTTTCTTAAATACAGAAGATGTGTGGGCTCCAGACTTCAAATGGAGCCCATAAACATGAAAGAATTTTTTCCTACACTTCAACAGAAGTTGGTTGTTTTTTTTTCTCATGGCACACTTTTCTGATGTTTTGGTATGGAAGGGAATTTTGGTGGTTGCTGTGTGTGATTTCTGTGCATGTGTAATTTCCTCAGGCCTAATACCTTTCTTTAATGGCATACATAATTCCATCAGTTGTTTGTAAGTCTCCTCATGTTAAAAAGACATTTTCAGTTTGGCCTGTGTAAGAAACCATCATATTGGAGCACAAATTGAACTTTGTGCTGAAAGTCTTTTCTGGCACCTAAGGTTTAAACAGATTTTAGCCTATAAAATTCAAGGGTTTAGATTTTTTAAAAGCCACTTGCTATTCTTCATTCTTATAGAAATAGAAAAAAAAATTCAGTTTAAATAATTCTGAATAAAAAATCACACCTTATTCAGATCCCAAACTGCACAGGACAGCTCTTATCTACCATTACGTGTGCATATAACATAAAATTACTATTAATGGACTTAATAGCCTGTCTTCCATATATTTAGTTGATAAATATGCCTTGAAAGCGATACGTTTTCTTTAAATGTTGCAAAGCAATGTCAGACACCCAGACATTTCAATGGATTTATTATTTATTTATGTTTACATTAACTAATAAAGGAGCCATCACCATAAAAGCAGTTTTCCAGAAAACCAATTCTAAAGTAAAAAAAAAAGCCCTGATATTTATCATTCTGAATGATAGCAAATGGAACCTCCACTTTATTTTACTAAGTTAATACTGTCATGTGCAAACCTCCTTCTATACCTCATATAACAAAATAGCTGTCACTTTTGCATGTGGAATTAGGTATGTGGTAATTATATAAAAATGAACATTCTTCTGATTCTAAATGTGAAAAGCTGACCTTTTAAAAACACTTTAACAACTTTTAGCGTTATCATAAATCTTACCAATTCTTTAATGTTGCAGTTTTGGGGTTGCATATATTACACTAGTTCTTCTACGAGTCAGCTTTTGTTACAGGGAAATTTGGGCCTGGGGCCAGGTAGAGCTTTGGAGAGCTTTTAAGTTTGAGAGCCTGTTTCGCAGCTGGAAAGCTCCCCAAAGTGAAGTGATCCCAGAAGAATATGTTTCCCATTACCCAAATCTCTACCAAATCATGCCTTGTAGCTCTAAAATAATTAAGACTTTGGAAGCCCCAAGAGGTCTTTTTTGATCCATGAATGAAGTTACCCCAGGTTCAAATAACTAAAACCTGACTCCCTCTTAACCAATGAAACACAAAACCCCTCCATTTGTCAATGTAACATAAAGAGAATACTCCAAAATGTCAGAGCCTTTACACTTTAATGGATTCAACCTCAGGACATGTCAAGAGTTTTGATTGCAATTGTTGGAGATCAGGCTGAGGTGTCTGTGCAAATCCCCGGGGCAGAAGAGTTAATGTTCTATGAAATATGATGTAAAAAGACACGTTGCTTTATTTTGAAGTTTGAATGATGATGAAACTGATAAAATCAGAAGAAACCCTTCAAGTCCCTTGTGTTGCTATTAGTAATACATTATTTTGCAGAGTAAGAATGCTGTGATTAATTTTAAGAGATGGGCCACTGCTTCTGCTATAAGACAGGAAATAGATATTTGTTGGAAAAGCTAGCATACCAAGGTATTGTGAAGCCTTTTTTATTTTATTTTATATTCAATTAAAATGATACAATGGCTGTGGAAGCTATCTTACTGAGAGAACATGTAGAACTTCAAGCAGTATTACTAAGAAACATTTCCAGATTCACTGGTGGAAGAAATTCACTGCCAGGATTTTGCTGGAAAAGTAACAGGACAGGGTTAATATGAGTATCCAAATTTCATTGAGATTTAGAAAGAGAAAAAGGTTATATTCACAGGCTATGATTCCTACAAGATGAAACTCATAAGAAACACAATAACGACATAACTTACTTTGCATTTCTTTCAGTATTTATTAGAAAAATTCAACACTTGAAAGTTTATTGGAACCTGCTGTGGGATGATGCAAAGACAATGTAGTTTCTAGTCTACCACTAAAATCTGTGACTTCAAAAAGAGAAAAATTTTGTAGGATACTGACTTCTGAAGATTTATTCCTGTGTTCTTGTGCTTGTTTAGTGATTTGATGATAACTGAAGACGAAAGTGGGATATATATTTTGAGGGGACAACTAATGTCACTCGGGCATCTGAGAATTTAAATGTGCTCACAAATCAGCCATCCATATAAATTTAACAATGCTCATTTTTAATTCTTGATGAAACTTTAATCCTGCAAAATCTGAGACTTTAAAGTATATTCCTTAATTTGAAATTTTTTTTCTGAAACCACTCTACTGACTAGAATTTCTGATGTGTAACAGGTGGTGTTAATTTATCATACTTCCATATTTTAATACAGTATAAACAATATAATATGTCTAAATCATAGTAGTTTAAATATTCATTTAGACAGCAAAGCTATAAAGAAATTAAATCAAATACAATAGAGGTGTATACACACATTCCCTTTAGTGTGTGCATATTTATGGTTGGACTGACTACTGGATGTTGATACTGAAATAAACGTGGCTTAGACAGCATTGAGTGTTAAATTGGCCAGTGTACCTTATTTCTAGCCAGATTAAAGTATTCTTTTTTTTGTTGCTTAGAACCTCTTTTAGAAGAGATGCCAGGTGATGGAGATTTTTTTGCAAATACAATTATGTTCACCTCATGAATTGCCAATGTTCCATCAGCTGGCAACAGCTCCAGACAATGGTGATGGACAGCTAGACTAGATTGGTGGCTAAAGGATTTACAACCTCAAGAGACACTATCTATCTGACACAGCTACATTCCAGACCAGTACATGAATCGTACTTCATTTTATCTGGTGAATGTCATTTAACTGAAAAGTTGCATAAAAAGCAACAAAAGCAAGAACTAGAATTGAGATTTCTTGAGTCAGTGGTCTGTAGAGTCATGTTTACCTCTTTGGGTAAACATTTTCTCTCACTTAAGTCTTTTATTCTATTTCTGTGTAGTGATACAATTTCAACATGAGTGAAAGTGTGTTTCTCCTTTTCAGTATAGATTTTAGTATGGCAGTTGGAGCATGTGAAAGAATGGATGTGTGTGTGAACTCCCTTGAACTAAGGAGAAGATTTAAGTTCTTCCTAAACAATTTGTCTCATGATTTCATAACGGATTAGGTTTTTGGAGGGTGACTTTGTAAAAGCTTAATATAGTCATCACCACCTGCTTCTCTAACTACATTTTAAAAAGAGTGTATCTTGCTCAGCTCTTTGAGGCACCTGTTTGTTGGGTGTCTCATCTTAGGAAACAAGCTTGAATACCTGACCCTGGACATAGGCTTATACTATAGATCTTTGTTTAGGTCCAGAAGTGTTCAATTGCACTATAAATTAAAGTGTTTATTCTGTGGTGAGAAAAGGTATTTTTCTGTAACTGTTGGTTGCGGTTCTTTTGGATGTCCTAGTCCTCTTGGACTTCCTTTTGAATACCTTTGTTTTCCCTATATGTTCATCAGGTATCTTAAGCATCTATGTAGAATGAGTGGCAATTTCTAGGTTACAATTTCTTAGCAGGTGCCTAAAGTTTATCTATTACACTGTGGATCCTGTCCTGGGTTAAGTTTGAACCTATGACCCAGAGACGTGAAGTTCCATGTTATATTTCCTGTCTTTCGAGTCATCCAGTTCCACCAAACATATTCTTACTTTTGCTAAAAATGTACTGCATATTGACTGCTGATAGGTTTGACTCTCTTTGTCCAATTGCTTTACATGTTACCAAAATTTGTACATCAGACCTGGCGGTGTTATTCTTTTGTGCTTAATGCTAGTCCTGTGCTTTATTGCAGGATTAAATTAAAGTGTTCCAGAAAAAAATAGCTGCAATATAATTAGATTTATTATTGCATTCTCTAATTTTTCTATTAGTCACTTTTAAAATTGGAGTCCAAATTTTCAGCTGGCGTGAATTCCTTTAATAAATTCTTTTCCTTCCAGAGTTCCCTCAATAAACTATCCTTCCTCTTGAATGTGAAAAGAAGTGCAATGATTTGTGCTTTGCATGGATTAAATTTTACTTCAGCTTTTCATCTGTTGCATTAATCATATTTAACAAAAGACCTAAACAGACAATATGTTTATAAGGATTGGATATTAAGCACACTGTTTTCTGTACTGTAGATAGCAGGCATTGTCAGTAAGCAGTCAATTGTATTTTATTTTACTTTAATGTTACCACGTGGGAAGGCTGACAATTAAAATCTCTCATGTGCTCATTTTTCAGGAACAGTGTGTTGTATTTATACTGACATTAGAAATATTTATGCATCCAGCTATTGGCAAATAAGAGTGTTTGCTTTTTTTAAAGAACAAGATGAGTAGAACGGGTGGTTTCTGGATGAGAACAATTAATCATGCTCTCCATATGCTAAGTTAGAAGTACTTAATTTATAATTTGAAGTGTTACATAAAGAACATAGAATGCTGATGACTAACATTCCCAAATAGAGTTGGTTTAATATTTTGGTACTTTCATAATTATATGAGACAATATTTGAGTTATTTATCTCTTTAAATTCTATAATTAGGAGTTCTAGTATGTTTTTAAGAGCCATATTGGTCTGAGGATGGATAAGGACGTAGCATATTCCATGGTTTGTTTCTAGACTAGGAATGGCTTGGTTATGTGTGTGTTTATTTTCATTTTCTTCTTGTGTTTCTTCCTCTTCCTCCTCCGTTTAGCCTTTCATACCTACCTGAACAAACACACTTTCACTTCCACAATCAATATTTCATTCTTCTGGCTTTCAGCATCATTCATATTCCCTACATTCCTTTTTAGCAATGCACACTTGCTCACTCTTATAACAAAAAACATGCATTGTGGTTAGGCAGCAGAGGTCAGCACTGGTCTTGCGTCACAGGTCAAACAAGATCACTTACATTCTTTATCAGGGTCATTTCTTCTCCCTGGGTGGGATATGAACTTTTCTTTTTCTTAGAGAGGAAACAGCACAGATGTTCACCACTCCTTGTTCAGAATTTCTGCTGCATGCTATACCATCATCTTTCATGTAAACTTCCAAAACAACAAGGCATGAATCACCCATAACTTATCCTACTAGCTATGTTCAATATTCCAACAGCAAAGTAACTGCACCGTGTATTTAAATACACTTGTGATGTGTGTAAAAATTTAAGTCCATATTTTTTTAAGTTACATTTTAAGAGGTCTCCAGTATTCTTAATAAATATTTATGAAATGCTCAAAATATTTATTTCTGGATTTTTATAGACAAGTATGTATTTTTCTGTTGCATATGATTTCTTACTTCCTAATATAACTCAACTTAATATTATAAATATCATTTTTATTAAATTTTTTTGCAAAGTTCATGCAAAATGGTAGCATTTAAATGGAATTATTGTGGCTAAAACATTTGCATCTTTTGTGATAATTTTTCTCTAGCTAAAAAATAGGGGGTTTGCCATTTTTTCAGCTGTAGAAAGGCAACGTTAGTAGTATTTCTTATAATTCTTGCTTTTTATTGATCCTAAAGGAAACAGGGTATTAATTATGCTTTCACCACCGAGTATTCCTCTTTCATGGATGAATGAGGTAACACACAAGAAGTTCTGTTACTAATCTTCCCATTCATGACTGAATTTCTTGCCAGTATGTGTCAGCAGCATCCCACTTCTAGGTAGTTTTATGTCATAAACATTTCCTAGAAGATATGTCATTCTGTATTCTGTTTACTCCATGCTTACCCTTTTTGTTCCCAAAAGTTGGAACAGGAAACTAGCAGTATGAAAAAAAACACCCAGCCAAAAACACAACAAACTTTTATTGAAAAGTTTCTAAATTTCAGATGCTTTCTTCCACTTTTTAAGAAGTGTTTGCTTTTGTTGGTTTTCCTCCAGAAACAGTAGGTGTTGCTCGCTGCACTTTTCACTTGCTTCAGAAAGCAACATTTCCTATTTGTTTTGAGACATCAGCACAACTAATGAGTCCTGTGGGTTCTCTCTCGAGTGCCTGCGTGGTACAGCTCTGTCCACACTGGAAAGCAGTGCAGCACGACAGGAACTGATCTCTAGAGCGAACTGGTTGGTGCTGAGGATCTTAGCCCACACTGTACGTGTTTTGCTTTGGCCTGGCTGTAGCCTGGTCTGCAGACTGAATGCCCAGTAGCAGCTGGAGACTATTAGGTGTGCTGCCAGAGGGCATCTTCCAGTTGATTTTCACCCCAGAGGAATCCAGTTCTAACACTCCAGCGCTGCAATGTCAACCAAAGCTCAGCAAGCGGGGATAACCAGATTTGTTTTCTGAGTATACTAATCTCAGATAAATGCATTCTTTGCACCTTAACATCTTCCTAAGTGTAGTAGAAATTCGGTATTTGTACCAACTGAGAGCAGAGTTCTTTTTATTCCCCGTATCAACATCCAGATGAGTTTGCCACCTTATATTCTCCTATGCTCTCTCTCCAGGTTAGTTTGTCCCCTCTTGCAGGGAGATGCTGAGGAGCTCAGTTTCTTATGCTGTTTTAAAGGCCTTATCAAACAAATTGAGAGTTTTGGTTTGGGTTTTGAATGAGCAAGGATTTAATTCCTTAACTGGATATTCACAGAGAAACAAGGGGAAAAGGAGAAATGCAAGGATCATGGGAGATTGACATTACTTCTGGGAAACCATACCCAATACAGCTGAGCTCAGGTCTAAAAGTTACTGACTCCTATAACAAAAACAATTAGCAAAAGTCAGTTTACTGACTTAGCAGCACCACCCTATGTCATTATTGTTTGTGTTGCAGTAATACCTAGGTGTCCATTAAGGTTCACCATCCCATCGTGCTAGAAGAGCCTCTTTTCCACATTCCAGGGATGGGACAGAACTTAATGACTAGGTAAGGTCAGAGATCCCAAGTCATCTTACAAAAGATGCAGTTGTTGTAACATAACTCATTGGCAAGGTGTTGGAATAGGCTAGTTGTTAGGATAGATGAAATAAATAGGCAAACAGTATTTTGCAGTATTTACATGGGTACATTCTAAAGTGGCTCTTTTGCTTCAAACCACCAAATAAATCAGGGTATGTGTACTATATATTGAGAAATATGTGCAAGTATTTTCTCGTGCGGGTAGGGGATGTGTGTATGTAAGGATCTTTCCATAGCAGAACAGCTGTCTTGCTGAAGTTGGGGTTACCAACTCAGACGTAGTTAATGGATATTATCATTTAAGCTAAGCTGTTCTTATAAAACCTGTCACTTTACAAAACAGTGTAGAAGTACCCTGTATGAGTTAACTGTGATGTTCATGTCACCGCATTAATGCACAATTACTTACTTCACGTATATGGTTCTTGACAAAATACCTGTGTGTGACTGCCTTTATTACTTAGTATTTCCCTAACTTGGCCCAGAAAGTTACAATGGAGTCAAACTTGTCCAGCAATGCCATTTCTTTCAGCCCTGTGTTGCACCCGAAAGCTGCATATAAATGTGAACCGTCAACTTTGTATTTCTTCTCCAGACCTTCTAATATTATTCTAAATCCCCAGGGTCTCATGGTGCACATGCTTATCATTTGTCTTCTAGTTCTGAAGAGATAATGCTTCACAAACCATCCTTCCTAATATTTTTAATACATATTTTTTATAACCAAAATTTGTTGTGGAGACTTGTTAAGTGATAATTAATGCTGGAATAGACTGACAAGTTGTTCTGTTTAGTTCAAATCTAGATGCAAGATTTGTTGATTTCTGTAAATGGAACAACTATGTGCAACTTCTGAGCACAGAAAAATGAAATTCAGATATCTAGAGGAGCAGCAGACTTGTCATCACTCTGCCCAACACTTGCATCACATTATAATCCTGAAAAAGCTTACTGCCCTATTTCCATTAATTTTGGTAACTTATTTTGGCTGTTGCATAGTCCAAATCTTGCAGAGTACCAGCATTTAATTTTAAAATTTATGTGCTTTGAAAAATTGTATAAGGCAAGAAATATTCTTTCACTTTTTATGCTGTAGCTCAGATTTACATTTTTAGAGCTTCCATCAGCTTTGGCAGAATGAAGATTAGTTTGATCCAACTTCTGAAGCTGGGAGCTAGGCCAAGACTCTGGTAGTCAGAGATCTGTGAAAGCGTGTTGCTGCTCTATTACCTGACACTTTTGGCCCTATTTTCAAGACTTTTTTACACAGTCTTTTTATTTTCTTGTGTGTATAGGGCTCATATTTTCTTTTTCTCTGAGGCTGGAACCTGACACTATTTTCTCTTAGCATCTTTTGCACATCACTAAATGTGTTATGAAGCAGTTCCCCAAGCCCAACTCCACTACTCTGGGGATATGTCAACAAACAAGTGGTTGAGCTGGCTTAACCATGGACGTTCCCATCTCTTATGAGTATTTCATCTTAATTAATAAAACAAACCTGAACTTTTACAAAATGCTGATGCTTACAAGAAGTAGCCTTTGTTTCACCCCATCAGTTTTCTCAGCACCTGAACATTGATTCTGAGTGGAAAAAAGTTTCATATAACATTCAGACATACACTTGAGCATTAATAACCCACCTATAATCAATCAAAGTAGGAATTATTCCACAAATATAACTTAGTGAACCAGTATCTGTGGATTAAGTTTGTCACAATTGAACTATCTCTGCTGAAACTATTAAGTAGGATGCATTGTGAAAACAGATATATTGTTAAGGGAAGTCTCTTATTTGCTTGTTTCTGTACTTGCTCTGCAAGTAATATTTAAATTTATCAAGATGTTAAAAGTTTAAAATCTGAAATTTGCAGACCTAGATATATTTAGATATATCTTTAAGAATTTCTTTGTAATATTATATATTATGAAGCACTTCAGAAATGTTACCTTTGCAAATTGAAGGTTATCAAGATATTTTAGTGATTCCTTTTCTCATGCAGAGAAAAAGCAAAATGGGGAAAGAAAATGGAAAAGTTGTCAGTTGGTCTTTAGATACTTGTAGTAATTAGAAAAACATCCAGAAAATTATAGAATCATAGAATAGTTTTGATTGGAAGGGACCTTTAAAGATCATCTAGTCCAACCCCCCTGCAATGACCAGGGACATCTTCAACTAGACCAGGTTGCTCAGAGCCCCCTCCAACCTGACCTTGAATGTTTCCAGAGATGGGGCATCTACCACATCTCTGGGCAACCTGTACCAGTGTTTCACCACCCTCATTGTAAAAAAAATCTTTCCTGTATCTAGTCTAAATCTGCCCTTTTGTAGTTTAAAACCATTAGCCCTTGTCCTATTCCAACAGGCCCTGCTAAATAATTTGTCTCTGTGTTTCCTATAGGCCTCCTTTAAGTACTGAAAGGCCGCTATAAGGTCTCCCTGGAGCCTTCTCTTCTCCAGGCTGAACAAACCCAATTCTCTTAGCTTTTCCTTGTAGGAGAGATGCTCCATCCCTTTGATCATTTTTATGGCCCTTCTCTAGACCTGCTCCAACAGGTCCATGTCCTTCTTCTGTTGGGGGCCTCAGAGCTGGACACAGTACTCCAGGTGGGATCTCATGAGAGCAGAGGGGCAGAATCACCTCCCTCGACCTGCTGGCCACACTTCTTTTGATGCAGCCCAGGATTCAGTTCACCTTCTGGGCTCTGAGTGCATATTATCGGCTCATGTCCAGCTTTTCATCCACCAGTACCCCCAAGTCATTCTCGGCGGGCCCGTTCTCAACCCCTTTATCCCCCAGCCTGTATTGGTACCGGGGGTTGCCCTGACCCAGGTGCAGGACCTTGGGCCTGTTGAACCCCATGAGTTCACAATAAAAAAGTTCATTATAAAACACACTGAATAAGAAAAAATATATTTATGCTACCCTAATTCTCCTATTCCAAATGAAATGGAATGAAAGATAGTGCAGCTAATTATAAAGTATCACATAGTTTATTTGGCCAAAATCATGAAAGAATTAGTGGAAAATTTAGACGATATTGCTTTGCTTTCTGATAGAAATTAATTTGATGTCTGATACTTCAGCAGTGAATTTTCTATGAACGGAATATCTTGAAAATTTAATACTTTTGAACTTTAGCATTCTGCGAAAGGGTATTTTTTTGTTAGGGCAGGGTTGGTTGTTATTTTTCCCTCCCCAGTTCTGAATTATTATCCACATATTCTCTGTTTTGGATGGTTTTCTTCTTTTTTTTTCTTTTGTTAGTGTCTAGATACACTTTTCTATTTTTCAAAGAAACCACAGTCCCTCATACTTTTTTCGTCTTCCCTCACACCCCTATCAATGCTCATTTTCAGGAGAAGAAAAAGGAAAGTAGAGGAACGCAGGTTAGGGAATTCTTGACACATTTTGCAACACAACAAGAAATAAATCAAACTCAAAAGACTTTGGCAATTTGTTGCAAATGTTTTCAGCTAATCCTCTGAGGCTTTTCCCTTGACACCAGCAGAACTTCCCACCTTTTTTAGGTTCACCTTGTTGTGAATGGCCCTCATCACATGCGTGTGCTTCAGCTTGACAGTTCACAGAAAGTATAGACTAGGCTTTCACCTCCAGCTGCCCCTCCACTCTACTTCCTCTAAGCAATATTGGCTTCTGCAGCTAAAAACTGCTTTTCACATATAATGAAATTCACAAGTGCATTGGAGGAAATGTGATTTTTTTATTTTTTTTTCTGCCCACACAATTTCAATAGAAGTTTATTCCTTTAAAAGGCAAATTGCAGAAGGGAATAACTTTGAAAGCAAACTGGAAATATAAAGACAGGAAATGAGTCTGTGACTGTATAACTGAGTTCATAAATGGGTCCTTTTTTGGTATGAAACTGGGCTTTTAAAGTAGAAAAATCACCTACTTAACAAAACCATTCTCTGTTTCAGCACTGCAGGAGCATGAAATAAATCCATGTTTCTTTCTAATATATCATTCAGTCTATCAAACTATTTCCAAATGACCTGAGTTCTAGCAGTGCAGCAAAAGGTTCCATACCTCTGCTGGGATGGTGAGTTTTTTAATATAATCCTTTGAGTTTCCTTGTTCATTCAGGTTTACATAGATGCCTATAAATCCTCCCTTAATCTGAAAGTGAGACAAGCATATTCTTTCTTAAATTATGAGCTACAGACACCCTAAATTCCCTCAGAAACCCCTTTTAGTTCTTCTGTAGTGAGAATTTCTGCATTTTAATTTTTTCAAATGTAGTCTCCTGTATAAGTCTCAGAATGTCTGAACAAGCTCATTCTACATAAACAGTTATTCAGAGTCACCATGATTGTCCCTAGTCACTGAGTTACAGTACTATCATGTCAGACGTCATTGATGGAACATCTGCATCACTTTATTAGTATGGCATTAAAACCAACCAACCAACCAAACCTTGCCTATACTGTTTAGGACAGCATGCAGCCACCATAAACTCTTACAATTTTTCTCTTGCTTGACTCCATCTCACAGGTAAAAAAAGCAAGTAATCATTTGCTTTGTGCTCCCCCCTCCCTGCCCCAAATCAGTAAGTAAAAAGCGTGTACACACAAAGCATGAGCATTGTAACAGTTCCATAGGATTTATACTTAATTGACTAAAAAGAACATTTCCTTCAAAATTTCCTATTTTTTTCTACTTGAGAAGTATTCTTGTTTTCTTTTTCTGAACTTTAAGATAAGACACTCCCAAGTTTCTTTCCCTAATCCACTGCTCCAACACAATTTCTTACTGCTTTATGGAAAGAAACAACTTTTCTTCCAACTCAGAGGTTTGAGGAGAAAGAAATATTGAAAATGCTGTTTATGCTAAACATAAAAATATCAGGAATTTAGCAGATTTGGATTATCTCAGATTGTGTTGTGTGTCAAAAGGTGAAAGTGCTGCATACAAAGTGCACCATACAGCCAAATGGAGAATAAAGGCCAAATGCATTTTGCACATTAGAAGTTTAGGGAAGGTTTGCGGATATCCAGATTTTTTTTAAAAAAAGAGGTGGTGGTGAAAGAGCTGGAGATGATGCTGATGTCCTGTTCAGTTCATGTGGGTAAGGCTAGCAGCTATGGTGGGTTACTGGGTTTTCTGCAGGTTCAGATATTCTGCTTTCAGTAGAACCAGACTTAACCTTGGAGCTATAGAAAATGTCATTTTTTTAATATTTTTTTTTTATTTCCCTTCCCTCCTTAAAAAGCACCCCTGTGCTCTAAAATATCCTTTATTGCTGTAGCCTAAAGATATCATGATATTACCTTGAGGTATGTGAACTCTAGGGATCACACATAAGATGACTGACAAAACGATTGAGTAGTTACGACTAACATCCTGTATCTCAGGAAATCTCCTACTAGTTTTATTTAGTCTTTAATCAGTTTTGTGTTTGTTTTTTAATTTTGTTTTGTGCTGTTTTTTTAAATCTTCTAAGGAGCTATGAAGCAGGGAATGAAAATTAGATTTTCACTCTAGGCAGAGTAACAAAATACACTGCAATCTCAAATCATGATTAGCTACCAAGAAAGAATCTATAGAAAAATTATTGTGTGGGAGAGAGGGTGGAGGAGGGTGTTAATGACAGTTTTTCTTTGTATTTTTAAAAATAATAAAGGTGGCACTCTGCTGAGTCATTCTACTCTGTAGCTGAAACTGGCAGATCAAAAAGCACAACTTGTATTTGATTTGGCATTTAATTATGGTCAGCAAAACCTGTGAAGCTATCGTATTGCTTCCTCTTTTTAATTTTATTTTTAAATGTGATTTTGTCTGTCTGTGATGTCAGAGTGTGGGGTTTTTTCTCTCTTTTGATAGGTTGTGTAGGAATGGTATTTTCATTATTCCTGTGGATGGGAACTTTGAGAAACATTATAATTGTCTTCATTGACAGATGAATAATGTTTTTTTAAAGGAAAAAAGAATGGACTGGATAACATCTTAAACTTATTTAAATATAATTCTTCTTTATGTTGTTTTAAAGAAAAAATGTCATCTTGAGTAAAATGGAATAGACTGAACACATCTTAAACTCATTTAAATATGATATTCTTTACTGTGTTTTATGGAGAGAGTTTCTTTTTAAATTCTGAGCCAAGTTCCACCATGTTACAGTCATACAGTTTATATTATTTTTAATATTAGTGTATTGAATGCAAAATATAGCCTTCCACAAAACATTTTGCATTCAAAATTAACGTACACTACCTACCTTATAATTATTCCAGGGCTACAGAAATTAGTACCATTTAAAATTAAATGATTACTCCTCATCCAGTCTTAAACTTTGTAAAACACAAATATTTTGAGTGGTTTGCAAAACTCGAACAACTCAAAGTTGCTTGAAATATTTTATTTCCATAAGATGTTTGATTTTTTTTTCCCCACTAATTCTTATGCTTAATCAAGCTCAAAAATTTTGTTTTTTTTTTTTTTCTGGACAGTTTTCTCTAACGTGTATTTGAAATGTATCAACTTAACTTCTAGCTAGATGAGCATGCAAATATGGTAATGCTGGAGTAATCTGTAAGCAACACTGCTTTCTAAATGACTGGTTCTGTTTCCCACTTGAAAGATGATAACATAAAGGTAGCATACTGTCTTCCCACAAGATATTTTTATCAGATGTCGAAAGGTATTTAAAAGCGTTCATGTACAGAATATCACTAGAAATATTTTCAGAGTTGGACAGGGCTATATACACATCTGACTACTTTTCATGCAGCTACATCCAACTTGTGCATCATACCAAAGGTACTCTCCCCTTGCCCATCTGCCCTTAACTATACTTAATGCTGCTGCAATATGTGCCCCTAAGGCTAGGAGGTGCCCACCTGGGGAGGTGGCCTAAGCCAGCAGTATTTCAGCTTCTAAATACGTACCAGATAAGTTCAGATATGGTTCTGCTGCTCAGACTACAACCAGAGACTCAAAAAAGTTATTTCTCATGTATTCTGCTGGTGCATACTAATTCAGAAAGGTCCAGAGCAGTTATCTTAATAGCACATTGATAATTGTAAGTGAATTGGTTTAGAGCTCTCCTAATTTGGTCAGCATCATGTCTGCCCATTTCTTACATGTGTCAGAGAAGTGAATTTAGCTACTTTTTTAACTGACTACTGCACCACTGGTTTAACTCATGAAACAGAACAAAGCGGTAGTGATGCTAATGCCCTTAAATCTGTCTAGGACTTGAAAGGAAGACTCAAGTTCACCATGCTTTTATGCTGTCTGATATTGCCCATGCTTTTAAAATTAGGACCTCCACTGATCAGGAAAGGGACAGAGTACCTTCTGGGGATGCTTGCACTTAAGCTCTTTTGGTTAAAGCTCTTCAATTTTGTGTGAAAATCTTCAATATTCTATGAAGAAATTGAACTCAAGGTCTGAGGGCTAAACAGAGTGATCGAGCCACCAGGCTGTGCTCTTTGTCTCTCTGGTTCAATGGTCATACTTAGGCATACAAGTATCTCCTCCAACTTTTACTTTAAAATTAGTAACACTTTTTAGCACTCAGATCCAAGGGAGAGTTCTGAGTTGAAAATATTGAAAGGTGGGAAAGAGTTTGCTCCTGCATCTCTGAGGGGCAGACCTAAGCCTCCGATTGAGCAGCTTAGGTGGACCTCTCCTCCATTTGCCTGTATTTATGAACTGGTTTTAGGTACTTTTAAAACTCTGTGTGTTCTTTATGGAGCCTGGACACCTCAGGCAAAGTATCTGAAGGTGCATTTGGCTCCCAATTCCCATTAGTCTATGAAGGTTAGACCTCTACTACCTAAAAAGTAAAAATAATCTTTAAAAGATTTTTTAATTTATTTGTTTATGCCCAGACCTTGTAATTTTTAAAGTTCTCTGAGGCACCAGAGAAATGTTTAGTCCCATGGTTTTATGTACTTTAAAAGTTCTCTTACTGAAGCATAATCTTCCTTGCAGAGCTATGCTCCTGACTTCTGACTTGATTAACAAAACTCCCCAAGCTAGCCTGAGTTCAAACCTAGATCCCTCATATATGCCTTCTTCAGGAATATTATTCCACACCTATTTGCCAGCTGTTTCCTTCTGACCTTCCTGTTGCTGAAGCCTTTATCCACCCTTGAGAAAGCTTGCAGATCATCTTGCACATCTCCCTGGACATGCATTATCTCCTACGCTCCAGGCTTTTTTCCTTCCCATAATCACCCTGGTCTCCCCACCCAGCAGTGTTATGAACTCCTGGGTTTCAGAGCACATTCTCTTTGCATGTGTCATTTGGTTGGATGCTAGGTAGATAGTTTAGCATCAGTGTTATTACTGAACAGTATTTATATGATAATATTTTCATTTTTTTGTTGTTTTCCTTGAAGTAAGAATTATCGTTATGCTTAACTTTGCTAAGAGAAAAAAAAATCAGTATATTCTGGATTTTGGTTACAATATCAAGTACTGAATGAGTCCAGGAAGAAAATATCTTTGTAGAGAGAGACAAGGAAGATGAAGAAATCAAAGATCCTATTCTATAATTAGGCTTTAATGACGGAATTAAATAGAACAGATTATATAACTTTAGCCTGATTTTTCAGGGGACCTTCAAAACTTTTGTGGTTCACCAACACAAACAAAACAGAATGAAAAAAATTTTCTTGAATCACAGGCTAATGTTAAATGACTCAAGGCCATCTTCAAAACCTACACACTTTCATGAATTACTTCTCAGGGCTTGGTGGGAAGCCTAAAGGTTAATAGTGAGTTATGGTTATTTATGAGATTCTTGGGTAGTGAAAAACACCTATATGTAGTGTAAGAATTTTGTTAGGGACAAGAAAAATTCACCCTAAAAGGCTCTTTGCCCTCACTCAAGAAATAGAAGTGAGGGAATATGGCCTGGGAATATCCTGATAATCAGTTCAGGCAGGAATCGAATGTTTCAGATTAGGTAACTGTTCCTGATGAGGTCCCTTGCAGAGGGACCTGTTATGTGTCTGTTAAGCAGATGAAGAGAAGCTACTGGAACTCATTTTTGTAGAAGACTTTTTTACATTTCTTCAACCTAATTGGTTACCTTAGTGCACAATAACAATAAATTGAGAAGAGTGTTCAGAAGCTGCAGTTCTTGGTCCCCTGTTCCTTCTTTGAGTTGTCTCATTAAGGAGGATGGGACTACAGACATGAGTCAGTTTGGGGTTTTGCCCAGTGAAACATACTAATTTTCACAAGAGAGAAAGGGAATTTTCTCTAGTTTACTGGTCCTTCTGGTTACTTTCCTATGCTCTAAACCTGTCATCTACTTACAGTTTTGCATATGGTTATGTGCATCTAGATGAATCTTAAAGAATTGCAGATGTATGTCTGTTTCTGAGAAAGGCATGCCTATCATTCCTCTTTGAGTTAAATGGTCTTTCAAACATCCTTCAAATACATATTTTTGTTCATGGAAAAGCTTCCTGCACATGAGAGTATTTCTTCATTCAAGCTAGGTCACGACTGTAGAATTGATAATACTTAATTAAATAATCTTAGAAATCGTAACTAAAAGTTCACTGCATATGGAGCCTTGGATACCCCCTATATGGAAAAGAAAGTAGGTCTTTTTGATATAATTTTAAAATAAACATTCAGTTACTTGAATGCATATTCTTGTGGTCTAGACACAATTGCATTGGCCTGGCTGTCTACTGTTAAGCATTATTAGAAAAGTTCATTATTGTGCTTTCATTGTTCATGGTTGTATCATTCTGCGTTTTTTTCCCTGAGCTCTGTCATGGCTGATTCCTCATAAGAACTCATAAAGATCCAAAGGGGAGGGACAAAATAAAATGAAAGAATGAAACAGTCCTGAGAAAGGAAAGCTAACACTTAAATATATCACCTGCTTAGAACTAGTCCCATAAAGAGTTCTGTGAAATTTGATGATGGCATTTTTTTTTTCATATATAAAGCTGAATGCTCTCCCTTAATTGTTTTATGCTTTTAGCTTTGGGGGCAAAAATGCCATAGCAGTGTCTTGAGGTATCAAACAGTATTTAACTCTGAATTCAGACATTATCTAAACTTTAGTTTAGTATTATTTTACTCAGATTCTTAAAGTAGAAGTGAGATGAAATGGAATGAGGGTCACCATTCCCTCTAGCAAAGCTCTAGCTTTTCAGTCACTGAGGCAGGTGTAAAGGAAACTGAGACTTTGGCAAGAAATATATTATGGTTTGCTGTAAGCATCTGTGGCTTTTGGCAGGTAGCTTATGTTTTGCATATGTCATCTCTGTCCTCCACACTTTTTCAAAGTCTCTCAAATCTGATTATGAGTAAGGAAGGAAAAAAAAGAAAAAAGAAAAAAGAAAAAGGCACCATTTCTGTGATCTGACTTTCTTCTCAACCAGAATCTCTTTGCCTCAGTCCAGCCACCATCGTTCTATGGAATCTTATGGGATTTGCAGTTCTAAGCATCAGCAGTGCAGGAATGAGCAAGTGTGCCTAACCCAGGGATATTCTCACATACTCTGAAAGCTGATCAGTTTCTTTTGATACTTCCACTGCTAATGGTATGATCACTCTGCTTTCTACTGCCACCATTTCCATTCTCCAGATGTGTAGTCTTTAGGAGTTTACTAACTTTTAATGCACAGAAGGCTATATTCACTGAGAATTCCTCTGTGCATTATAATATGTTGACATTCCGCATGATAAGTCACTTGTGGTGTAGATATTATGCATTTGGATATTACGTCAGTGCTAGAATTTGATAATGAACACTCAAATTAACCTTTATATTAATTTACATTTTGTATTTCATTAAGATGAGAAATGTATCCAAAATAACTAAAAATTAGCATCACATACAGAAGAAGATTAAGTGATTTAAATTACATTTTGTCTTCATTAGCGAATGACCAGACAGAGAGAACATGAAGTACCTTTCTGCAAAACTGAAAGGTAAAGGACTGCTGTGAATTATGCTACTTGCAGCAGTCTAAACAACGTGAAAAATTCTGATGCACTTCAATTCTGAAAAGAGCTTGTCTGTAATATGTATCCTTTGAGTCACTTTCTTCTGAGTCAGTTTGTTGAGCTGCTGAGTATAAGCAGTTGAAGGAATTTCTTTGTTTGCCAACAAGTCAACAGAATGTTGTTTAAATTGACAGAAAAATTGTGACTTGATGGGAAAAAATTACTTTAGCAAATTACTAGTAAAAGCAACAACTTTCTAACAAACCTTGTGTCTGTTCTTTCGTGTACTTTTTCTTATCACTCCAGAACATCCCACGGTGTCAGATGGCAGATTTTATAGCACAACTAATCATAATTCGAGCTGTTGAGCAATTTCTAAGTGTCAGTAAAACAAAAGCACCAGCAGATCTTTGCACAAAAATATAACCAGACTTCCCGAAACCAAGGCGGCCTTTGATTTTTCTTTCAGTAAATACTGGTAAGGCACTGGGTGAGAATATGTGCTGCATATCCTTTGAACACACCACAGAACGGGCAGGTAGGAGAAGGGTGGCTGTAAGTCTTTGTTAGCGCTGACTCTGGTCTGCGCCAGGACCGGCACCACCAGCCCCGTCATGATTTAGAAAGTCTTGAAAGGCTGGGGTTACGGAGGCCGGTCTCTAGTTACATTGACTGCCTTGTAGTAGTTGGTCTATGTTTCCTTATGGGCAGGATCATGACCCATCATTTCTGCAGTGCTGGCAGATTGTCCTGATATACATGTCGGTGGCCCATCACTACCCTGAAGTAGCTGGGGGATTCTTGAAAACCAACTTAGGAGTAGGTTTGTATGCATCTGCCCCTGGGAGAATATTGCTGGTTTGTGCTTTATGTTATTTTATACCTAGGATGAGGAGTGGATGAGAATCTGATCCTATTTTTAGCTTTTTAAATTTTATGTTAGTACCCTCGCAAAATACAAATGTGCCAAAGAAAAAAGCAGAGCATCATTCTGACAGGTTCTTAATTTTTTGTTGGGCATCATTATATTATTTTGACTTATCTGAAATAATGGAACTAAGCTTGAATATTAAATGATGCTAGGGATGCGTTTGCAAGCTGCTGTCTTATTCCTTAATAATATTCAACTAATTAAATTCTCTCCCTAATCCACTTTCTGTCACTCACTAAAATTGTGAGGGGGGAAAAAATAGCATTTTGAAAACTGAGTAGATAGAAAGTGTCATACCTCAGCTGTTGTTGTTTTTTGTAACTAATACTAATGGGGTAATGTATCATACCAAAGCAACTCATGCTGAATTTAAACTGTTTTGGAAAACATGATTTAAAGACGTTCACACAAACCCACTGATTGGTGTGGGCAACAAACTGTGCAAATCAGTGAATTGCTGCATAAATTCTGGCATTGTCAGTCATTCCTGTTCAAAAGTATGACCACAAAACCAAGTAATGGATACCAGGATAGGCCTTAATTCTCAGAAACAGATAATTAATTGGTCTACTGAATACATATTTGGGGGACCTAATCTAGAGAAGTGACTGTCTGGTATTTGCCAGATTGGTCTGTTCTTAACAGGACCTCTAGCAGACAGCCTGTATCACTCACTGCATGAGCTCCAGGGTAGACTGTCCATTTCCTCTCTATTCCATTATAATTTTTAAAAACATGAAATAATTTTCTTACAGCAGATCTTAATCTCTTATCAATAGAAGAAATAACTTGATTTCAACTTCCAGAAATAAATATTATGTTATGATTTTCCTGTCAGCAAACACATTTTTAAAGGAGGAACTACTCTAAAATTCGGTGAGAGAGAAGATGAAATCAAGCGGAAATGCATTCCTCACAGGAGATAGGCTAGCTTTTTTTTTTTCTTTTTTTTTTCCTAAGCAGTCATTAAAATCTGTTTCTGAAATCTTAACTTTATCGACTGCAGATAGGAGGGTGGAAATATGTGTGGAGAAATTCTTTTTTTGAATGAGTTCCATTTTCCCATAACTCCAGTTGGGATGCATGATAAAATTATCAATGAAACGTCCTAATTTGATCCTTAACCAAAGGGATGTTGTCCTATGAATCATCTGTGTTTGTGGGAGGCAACACTGAAGCTAACAGAGCAGGAATGGGACCCAGATGTTTTCTGGGAAGCTGGTTGCACTGTAGGCTGTGTGTATTACCTAACGTAGGCGACCATATGGAAGAAAAGGTTGGAAACATCCCATTACAAGTCATATATCACTGAGCTGACAGCAAGGATTTCAGCTTGTTTTTATTTAAATCATGAAAGCAGCTGCTCAGCTGTCCAGCTGTATTAAATTTAACCCTTTTCCTGGCAAATGAATTTTGCTTTATGAAATGGCAGCCAAACAGCTTGGTGTGCTTGCAGAAACCCCCAGGTTAAAGGCTCCTGTGATAACCCTTGCCCCGTCCAGCAGGGCAGCACTAATGATGGCTAAGTCTGCCCCTGGGTGACAGTGTAGCTACTCAGTACACCTGTACCTCATGAAACACCAGCAGTCCTGGGAATGTTGCAGAAGAAAGGTACACATACTATATAAATAAAGTATTTGTAGGGTTTTTTTTCCTTTTAATCTACTTATCCTTCAATTGTTGCACACCTTTAGAATGAGACATTACGGGTTTTTTTCATTTCTTATGCCCTTTCATTTTCTGTTTTTCTGTTATATTATTATTGGTTCATTTTTTCCTTAATTTTCCTTCCTCTTCTCTTTTTGTGTTTTTATACAGTGTTCATCTTACTCCATCTCTCTTCTTAACTGTTGTCTCTGCTTTTCCTTCTCCTGGCTCTGTCCTTTTTCTTTTCTGTTCCCCCGCTATTGTTTTTTCTCTGTCACTAGTTTATAAGCTCCTCTCAGGGAGCGTCCCTTCCCTGCTTCTCTACCCTTTTATACACACTGCTTACTCTTTACTGTGTCTTTTAAAGAATTTCCTCTTTCCGTAGATTTGATATTTATATTAAAAAGCACTTAGTTTGCAGAAAGGCTGTTCCCATCAGTAGGAAACAATCTCTGGCTTCCAAATCAATCCTTCACCACATGTGTCTCAAGCAGCTTATTGATTTGTTATTTTTTAGCACTCTTTTGCTAAAGAAAGAGACTTTAACTGAAGCTTAACAGTTACAGTTAAGTTACAGCTATACAGTAAGTACAGACTTTAATTTCCTGTGTAGAAATCTGTAGAAGAAATATAAGGAGTATCCAGCATAATACTAAACCAGATTAGTAGGTTTGGCACACGTGCTAAAGTAAGTTTGTCTCTTACTGTTTTGGAGTCTGTACTCTTTATTCTGTAGTATGTAGTACCCTTCTCACCTCCATGTCGGACTTCTCTGGTTTGCTGTCAGAGCATGGAGTTTTTCTTATTTTACATACGTTTTATGTTGTAGTCATTGTCCTTTAACAGTACAGAATATTTTAGAAGGATTTCTTCCATCAATACGAGGCTTTGGCATAACGAAATGGTATGCTTACATTAGTATTTGTATTTAATACAAATATTTACATCCAGATTAATTCTTTTTTCCTTAAACATAGTGGAAAAGCAAAGAGCCAAGCAGCAATTGTGTCCAACCAGTGCTTTTCCTCAGTAACTGCGAGGGAGCTACTGGTGTAGACACAGCCTATAAACCTCCAATCCAGGCACTAAGATGCGGCTGCAGTAACAGTACCAAACCCTTGTTAGTTTTGGGAAAGAGTAGGATCAAGAACTGAGATCTTCCACCCCGGTTAAGAGCAACGGAAGGTGTCCTTACAGGCCCTGCACTTGGCCACAGGAAGGTTCTTCATGGCCAGGTACTGTGAAAGGCAGACAGAAAATGCCCTCTTGCAGAAGTAGCTTCTGTAGTAACGTTCTGTCAGTAATCCCAAGTGATTTCTCTACTTCCTGGAGGTTCAGCTTTCTTGTTATTAAAATAAGTTTATAGAATCATAGAACGGTTTGGGTTGGAAGGAACCTTAAAGATCATCCAGTTCCAACCCCCTGCCATGGGCAGGGACACCTCCCACTAGACCAGGCTGCTTAAAGCCCCATCCAGCCTGACCTTGAAGACCTCCAGGGATGGGGCATCCACAGCTTCTCTGGGCAACCTGTTCCAGTGTCTCACTACCCTCACAGTAAAGAATTTCTTCCTAATATCTCATCTAAATCTCCACTTTTTCAGTTTGAAACCATTACCCCTTGTCCTATCATTACACTCCCTGATAAAGAGTCCCTCCCCATCAAAAAAATTATTTTTTTTCTCTCTTTTCCTGTTTCCATTTACCTTTCTATCTCTACAGGCTATTCTGAAACACTCAGCTGTACCTAGGGTAATATTTTCATGCCTATAACATGTAGTCTGTTTTCTGCTAAAACCTACTGTTCCAACTTTCCATGATTTTGCTTGTTGTTTTATCTAATTTACACTCACACGCTGTGTATAACATAAGGTTTGAATCTCTCTGTTTTGAATCTCTCAGATTTTTAGTATCATATTAACCCTCTGCACTGTGTCCATCTTAGGGATAATAAGTATTTTCCTTATATTCAAAGTAATAATCCAACCAGTATCTGTAGTTTTCTCCCATATATGCGATGATGGAGGATGCTTCACTCGTACTGATCCTCCTCCTGCTGGAACAGCCTTTCTTCTCTGCTGCATCACTGTCCTCCCTGTGTGTTGGGTAGCATCTGCTTCTTTCACAAGTACACCAGGACTTGGATCTGTGGGGAAGACTGTGATCTGCACCGATTAGCATGTTATCTGCTTGACCGGATAGACTTACAACCAAAATATGCCTGCAGTATTTTGTTCCTTTAGAGGACATATGGAAAAGTTTTCAGGTTTTGCTAAAAAGATTTGCTTCTTGCAAATACAGCAGTTCTGGTGAAAAGAGTTAAGTTTGTTTCTTGGTATCACACATTATTCTCTGACTTTCCACAGAACCACTGTATTTGCATTATTTTTAAACCATTTTGCTTTTTCTCTGATTACTATGCAGGACTTGGCTTTACAGTCATTCAAAGTAGCATCATCTTCTTTTCCTTCCCAAATATGATGTCTTATGGGTATGTTCTGCAGGTTGATACATTCCTTTTGAAGTTTCATTTTTGCTATGGATGCAAAATTCTTTACATCTCTATTGTTCAACCAGATAGCATGTTCTTCCTCACTTGTTTCTAGGTTTTTATGTCCATCTAAGGCCTCAGACTAAGCAATAGTTTCAAAAAGCTACCATTTCTTCCATATTTAGTCAGTAGAGGGTTGTTTTGTCTTTTTTAAAAACGGACCAAGTTCTTGACTGATTTTTTTCTAGTATTTGCCACAAGGTTGGGTAGTCCAGTGCACTGGAAACTTCTCCTCTTTGCCATTCGTCAGCTTTCTAGGAGTTGTGTTCTCTTTTTCTCAGCTTCTCATAAGTGGTAGCCAACTGTGAGCTAGTGTCAGACCATTATATTTTGGACAACGAATATAATTGTTAGTATGTAAACTAATGTCACAATTAGTAGTCCAACAAATACATGTGAGAAAAGACAGTGTGGAGGGGAGGGGAAGCAGGAGTAAGTATATCCCCTATGTACATATATAGCTGGTTAGGTAGCTAGACATTTTCCAGGCTATGTCTGGAGCTTTTCAGGGGTTGCCCTTGCCAGGGGGCAGTGGGAAGCCATGGTGGGTCTCCTCCTGCAGCAGAAGAGGCTGCTTTAACCCGTGGAGCCTTAACACAGAATCTCACCCAAGGAATTCAACCTGACTTTGCTATGAGGTCCTCCAGGTGGCAATGCAGACAAACTAACAGGTCAGAGTGCCAGTTTAAAAATACTGAATGAGAACATCTAAAGTTTAGATTACCGATGTGGTCATTTTCATTGTGTTTAATTTAAAATGTGCATCATTCTGGCAGGATTGCCAAATTCACATAAATGAGAATTGAGAACAAAACAAGAGGGATAAATTTGATTTATGTAATCGCATTAACATCATTAGTTACCTCATAGATTAGAAAATGAGATATTTTCAAAATAAAAAACCCCCAAACACAACAAATAATTAAATTTGAAGCCACTAAAATGAGTCACTGTTTATTTTTTGTTATTGGTGCTTAATTCTCCAAAATTGTGTATACTGGTAGCCATTTATCCCTTGAAGAAAGCATACAAAATGTTACTATAAGTATTTTATGTTATTTTTACCAGTTTTACAAAGATAAAAATATGTATATAGTTATAATAAGATGAAGATGCAACTTACAGATGATTTAAAAATTTTAAATCTCAGGAGATAACAAGCAGCTAACATATTTAGTCCAGAGATTTTCAGACAATAATTTTAGTATGCTTATATTTTGTAAAAGATTATTTATGTATCAAAAAGATCTGACTGGTGACAGGATGATCCATGTCCTAATTCATAAACTATAACTCATAAAATAACCAAAACCAAACTCTTAACAGTAAGAAAACAAACTCAAGCCTAAGTTACATAAAAGATTTAAATAGGATTTTTCTCTATACTTGCTATGGAAGTGTTGCAACAGCAAATTAAAATGAAAACACCTCCCGGTGTCAACTTTACAGGGTTTGATGACTTAAATGACTATGAATTTTTGTGACTATGTGAACATATGATTAACTTTCATAGCATGCCAGTGTCATGTAGCCTGCAAAATACAATACCCACTCCTTAGCATTCCAACCTGTCAAGATTTCTTTGTCATGGAAAGGAACTTTAGAGGGAATTTAAACCTCCTCAATGAAACTTATATCCCAGATGCACCTATTTGAAGCTTTTTTCATAAATGGAAGTCTCCAGGAGTTTTATAAAATGATACCTGATTTCTGAGAGATTTTTTTTTTCCAACCTGATCTGCTATCTGTTTGAATTGGAATACTGGTTACTTATATGAAAGGAACAAATATCCAACATTAAATTTGCCACTCGGATATTATCAACAAAACTCCACACAGCTTTTCTAATTTGGAGATTTGGGGGTTTTCTGGTAAGATATAAGATTTAGGATTTATTGCTGAAGTTTACTACATGCATTTTATTTCCTTTAAATGTTGTACCCTCTTAGTTTGTTTTGGTTTCGATTTTACTTGTGGTTCTATGCCACATTGCTATTCTATCTGTATCATATATATGTTTTGTTTTCTGTCTTTTTTTCTATATTTATTACTATGATATTGAGTGCTACTTCAGCTAAGCATTCCACAAATAAATGTACACAATAAATCTTTTGTGATAGATTACCAGGCCACAAAATTATTTACAGAAACCACACAAATTCTCCAAGGGGTAATTAATTAATTATGTGAATTAATAAATATAAAAATTAATAATGTGAATTACTATAATGCTATGTAATTTATAATATGTTCCTCCCAGGAAATTCCAAAGCGCTCTATAGGCTACATTAGTCACTTCAGACACTCTAGTGTAGAAAATATATTTCTATTCCGTGGTATGCTATTAGATTTTAGCAGAAGCATGAAGAGAAAAGCTGTCTCATACAGCCAGGAATTTGAGGATCTGTAATCACGTTCTGTGTGTGCTTTTTAGAGTGCCACTATGGCTTCCCTGATCTTTTTGTTGGATATAGCAGTTACAGATTTTGTGATTTTAGTACAGATTAAAGTTTAGCAAAGCATTTGGGGAAATATTTTTAGCTTGTGTTATGTTCTGTAAGTTTTTCTGGACAAAATATTTGTTTGTGTGGTTTCTTATCAGTGTGGGAACTGAACTTGCTTCAGAAAGTTCTTCCAGTCATATGTTTCTAATACCCATATCCCCTGTAACCTCTGTACATTCGTGTTTCATATTGTGGAATTGATATATGTAATGGATTTCTAGTGTGTATATATATTTGTTTATAATGTTCTCATCACTACAATACCTGAGCAGCGATAACAATCCAAGTTCCAAATCGGTCCATCATGTCCACTTTGCGTAGAGGTGACTTACATTAGCCATATTTGTCCTTTAATGCCCTAGGTAGAGAAAATGACACCCTACCTGTCAGCTCCTCATTTGCACTTCCTTGTCTATCTGTTTTGTGGTTGGTTGGTGGTTTTTTTGTCTTGACCCAGAAGATACTCTCCTTCAACCATGACCTAAACTTAGTGAAACCTTCTGAGTTTTTAGTCACAGTTTTCTTGCAGACCATCAATGGTACAGCGATGTGAAGAAACGGCATGTTCCTTTTCCCGTTTTCAGAGAGAATGTATCACTTAGGAAGCAGTTTAGTGATATGACTATATAAATCCTTAATACTATTCCCATTAGCTAAAATTCTTTCTGACCTTTTTGCCCTATAATTAATTCTGATATGTTATTACTATCCATGTATTCACAGATGGAATCCAATGTGAGCTGTCCAGGATGGGAACTGGGTATTGTGAGGGTACATGAGAAAAACATGTAGGTACTTCCTACTACAGGTGGGATGCCAGGCCAGGCCTTGGTACACGGGTACCAGCAGACACACAGGGTACTCTGGTGGCAGAGTGGAAAGGTAAAGTGACTGAAGAGGGAAGAGCTAAAACCACTGGGGTTTTATTGTTTGTTTTTATTGCTGTTGGCAGTGAGGGCCTTGGTGTAGTAGCAGGATGGTGAGTATAACAGTGGAGATACAAAAAAAAAAAAACCAAGACAGAACACAGGGAATTATAACTGTTAGTATATGAGGAGCATTTTCACCAAAAGAGCAGCAAAAATGAAGTTATGGGAGTTCTACTGTTGTTCTGTGTAAGAGGCAAGTGTTCACTGTGCTTTGTACATTTATTTGTCATGTCTCCCAATAGCCTAGATATTTTAGATTTTTAACTTTATTAAACTTAACACGGGATCTCCTCCAACATGCAGGATGCTGACGATCTCTTGGCTTTTTGTTATCTCCTTAACAATGAGAAGGTAGTACTGGTTTGCTATATGATTAAATAGGCCTCCTTGTGCCACTCTGCTGTATGAGTCATTTTTTGATTCTTTCTGAATGCTGTTTCTTCCACCGTATGTTTGACATGATGATGGCAGTTTGGAGGTCTTTTCCTTCCTCTCTAAGGCATTAGAAAACTTACCATTCCCTGAACTAGGAGCCGTATTTCAGAGCACACCGGTAGGGTGATTTGCCTGTTTGCCATGGCTTGGAAGACAGGAATTCAAGTCTCACTCCATATTTGTGGCCGAAGACTGTTATCAGTCAACAAAGCTATAATTGTCCATCTGAGTATCTCAAGCTGGAGAATCATGGTGGTTGGATACTGCTAAACCAGTGTATGCTTCTACCTAGTTACCAGTAGCTATAAAAACTGTTTTATTAGACTAGATGCAGCACACTCAACTGGAATCGGGAGACGAGAGGCAGTTCTTGGGGGGCTTCTCAGAGACTGACTTCCCAAAAGTTGTCAAGCACCTTGTCAAGTTTGTAAGGGGCAGATGTTTGGAATGCAATAGGATGTCTTCATACAAGTTAGACATATGTTTAACATAGATATAAGAAAAAATTGAATTAATATGATGCAGACACATCAAGACTTGTAGTAAGGCATGATTGTAGAAGAAGAAGAATCCATAAGGAAACAGCCAAATAACTTTGATTAATAAATCTGTTGTGAGGTCATTCTGTTTCCATAAAAATTTTTGAAATGTGTTAAATAAATTATTCTTTTAAAAGCATATCTAAACACACCTTACAGAAACATAGCAAACTTTCTCATGGAGATAAATAATTTTCAAATGCATTTTTTTTTAATGTAAAAGAAAACAAACACAAATCCGCAGTTATATCTTGTGAGTTGATATATAAGTTATACCTTGTGGGTTCCTTCCCACTCTTCATTGCTTTAGTAGGCTCCAGTCATATCAGTCCCACACAAGAGCTTCGGTACATTTTGACAGAATGATAGATGTATACGTGTTTGCCCTTATTTCCTACTTCCAGATATACATGTCATACTACACATTTTATTTATTTTTAATCAACTACACCTTCTGCACAATCTTGTGTTTAAGGCTTTACACCATCAAAATGGAACTCTCATTTGATTTGTTTTCTAAATGAATATATCCCAGTATATGAAGATAAAAACAATTAATATAGGCCTGATAGGATTTGCATATTTTTTACTCTAAAATTTGTTAGCTATGTTAAAGTCATATCAATAAATGTTACTTCTTTCTCTCTCTCTCATATTTTCCAGACAATTATATTTCAATACTGAATATAAATTCACATAAGAATGAGCAAACTTTGAATTCATAAGACTGACAAACCACTTTACAAAATTACAAAAATACGAAAAATATATTTTTCACTTTACAATTATTACTTGTCCTTATTATGGATGAGTGAGGGAGAAGAAATTTACAATAAGCTTTTTCAAGGCCTCTTTTGGAAACCACAAAGTGGACTTTGCCATCGCTCCATAGCAGCGTGTGGAAGATGCCAGGTCCAGGTCACTCTGAGTGGATGAGGAGATCCTCTGGGAGCCACCTCCTGTACTACAATTCCCCAATATTTTAGCATGGCTCATGGCCTGGTGAGCACAGTAAAGGATGTTGATCTGATTCCTCCTCCATGGATCAGAATCAGCCCTGTAACAAGATCCCACAGAAAGCTACTAGGTACAGCTAGGACAAACCTATGCATTTAAATTAAATCATTATGTGGGTTTATTTAATGAAGAACTCATGTTTGTTTATTTAAAAATACAACATCTGTGTCCAGACTTCTTTGGAGCCTCTTCATTTTTGTCTTTATTCCTGAATGCATTTACATAATACTGTGGACTGTGATAAGCTTTTTTTCAGTCTATGGATAGCTCATTCTTTTTTTTTTTTTTTTCCCCTCTGGTTAGTGGCAGCTAGAGGTGCTTATAAGTCACTTTTTAAACCTTTAAACTTTTTAAAGGAGTTAGTTTTTCCTTTATTCCAAAAATCAGGTATCTCTCATGGTGTTATTATGATATCAGTAGTAAATCCCTTTAGATACGAGCTAATCTTCCTGCAGTATCTGACAATAATTTCTCTAACAATCAGGAGACTCAATGCCATACTCTAAATTGTCTGTAATTGCCTCTCCTCAGGTTCTATTATCTGTCATCACTATAGACGTGCCTATAAGTCTTCTACAAGATTATCTTGTTGCTAGAGTTATTTTACTCATCTGGACATCATTTGTTTTATGATGCAATATTTGTTCTCATAGTTGAAAAAATAAGTGGATTTCTTTCAGGCTTTCAGGGTTAATCCTATATTTTTTATGTGCGTACTCCTATAGACTTCAATAAGATTACTTTTGTGAGTACGGGTTGCAAGATTAGATCTTATATCACATATATATGAATTTGTCAGAAGTGTGTCTACACTTCTGTAACCCTGTCCCCTTTCACTCTCCTGCTTTAAGGATTTTTATGATAACATACTTATTTTCCATATTTTCTGTATGATTCAGTATTTAAGTATGCAGGCTTTCAACAAAAAAGAAAAGTAATGTTGTGTTTTTATAGTACTGCTGAAAGTATGATTTGGCTGATGTATATGCATAACTGCAAAAAGCTTCTATTCTGAGAGTGCTTGAAAGACATAAAAATTGGAGGCACTTTCAATAACAACGAGTCAGTTGAAGGGTAGAAAAATAATTAAATGAGCTAGCACAGCAAAATATTTCAAAAAAAACCCCTAAACTAAAACTAGAGATAAACATATACTATTACCTAGGTTAATTCTAGGTTAATTAGGCATCAGCAAAATGTCTTTGATCCTTAGCAGAACAATTGAAAAAGATTACATTCTTATTGAAATAGGTAGTGGGGAATTGATTCTTATTGTCGCATAGGGACACTTTATCTTGGGCAGCCATCTGACATTTTTAAAGACCTCTATAACTTAGTTTGGAGAAAAAAGGGACGATTGCTCACTTTTTAGCTGCTAGGTTATCAGATTCTATGTTGTAAATACTTGGACAAGAAAGCAGAAAGGTCAGGCACTGGTTCTTTTGAAAGTGCAATGAATGAGTTGCGAAGGAGAAAGCGAGACAGGGCAGAATCAAGCTTTAGTGTATAACACAGGCAGCAAAATTCCCATAACTCTTTCCCCTGTTTGAGCAGTTTTGAACAAGGTGTGGCTTAAATACAATAGTCCCTTTTCTGAATTTGTGACTTCCTTACCAGCTCAGATTCACTGACTTCTCAAGATTTGGTCAAGCAAAACCACTTTCTTACTCTTGTTCCATTCCTAGAAGGATTCTTATGTGATCCATCTTGACGGTGGTTTCTACGTCTAAGGGGGGAGCAGCAGCCCACGTGGCTGAGCTATGAGATCACCATTCAGAGTGGATCTAACTTCTTATCCTTATGGCTTAGAAACATTGTATCTACCATGGTGGATTTAGCTTCACCAGCTTTAAAGCTTCTCTGGTCCGAAGGAGCACTCAGCCACCCTCTTACAGAATACCTGTGTGGAAGCTGTCAAGCCAAAGCTATTGCTCTGTCTGGGGAATGTAGTGGCTAGCAGAGCCACTTAGGTCTTAGTGCCAAGAGCATTGGTAGGATACTTTGATCATTGAACTGAAGTAGAAATAGGTGTCTGATGTCCAGGCAGTGAACAAGACAAAACCAACAAAAAATGTTGGGGTCTGAGTGTAAATGAAAGGTCTTGATGAACAATGGAGCAGAGAGGGAGAGCCCTGAGGAAGACTGGTTCAAGTAGCCTGTTGAGAGCCTTTAAGCAGTCATTGAGACGTCTTGTGTCTGTTGGGCAGAATTACCACTTTTATAGAGCTGCTCTTTCCCAAGGCACTTTCCCAAAGTTTTTTGCAGATAGAATTGATTATCTGCTTACTTTCCCTGTTGATAGAGAGATGTTTCTTCATTTCATAGGAAGAGAGGCTGTGACAGAAAGGGCAGGCACTGTCAGCACACTTCAGGTAGCAAACAGGTGCAGCCATGAACCAGACTGACAGACCTGTCCTTAAAAATAAGCAAATAAACTACTGAACTGTAATCTTAACGGATAGTGCTTCTGTTGATTCACTGAGCAATGAACCGTAATTAAATTCAGGTTTTTTACAGTCTTAGGTATGTGCTGTTCTGCTGTTTATGTATCAGCTATAACTATCTATTATTCCATTTTTACTTACATTAATTAACTGTGCTTTAATTTGACTAATTAAGTCAATTTAAGACATATTTATATAATTCTTCAGAAGATAGAACTGGAGAAAAATGTTGAAGGATATCAATATAAGGGCTTTAAGCCTGCTATGTAACCTGTCCAGAGCAGAAGCATGCGCTTTTGACCAAGTGTTTTATGAAAAGGTCATTGGACATCAATATACATTGGCAAAAAATGGCAGCTATGAGTAATTACTAAACAGTTACTAAACAGCATAATAAGCCACATCCTAATGTAATGTCATTTCAACGAGATTTATGAGGTAGCTGATTTTATATACAATTCTTGGCCAAGACAGCATATAATATAACTTTGCATATGTATTTTCTTTGACTTACAGAGTTACACTGGGGATAAATATGGCCCCACAATTCAAAATCAAATCCATATTGTGACATCCAGCCTACAGTCTGATGGAAGAAACAAATCTTTCTAGAAAATGCATAGGATATACATATTTTATATATACGCTTGAATTTCTATGTACATATATGTATAGACACACACGCTTCTATGAGTGATACCCTTTCAATAGTATGCAGTATCATTTTTCCATGAAATAGTATCTGCTTTCATAATTAAGGTCTTTACCCTGATCACAAAGTTTCTGTTCAAGAGGGGAAGATGGGGAGCATTAGTGCATGCTCTCACCTTTATTTAATAGCTTGAAATCCAGAAAAAATTCTTTTTGAACATTTTTAGTGTTTAGGCAATCAGTACCTGTGCTGCCAAGGCTTATTGAAAGCAGCTGGATGCCTGCCTCTGTCCTCCCCCTTTCTCGGAACTGCTGCCAGAACAGGTAGTCAGAAACGGAAAGTAGAGAAATATTTGAGCATCTGTGCTCGCTCTCTCTCAGGAAAACAGCTGTGGCTTCCATAGGAAGCACTCATTTTTTCCCATCAGCCAAGACTCTGGATACCCTTGGGTCCAGTTTTGGCACAGCAAGCCAAGTAGGATGCAGCTTATGGCTTAAAACTTATGAGAGAAACCGGTCGGGCGGTCCCATCCCTGGCAGAACACTGAGAGAAATTCCCCAGGCTGCAAGCCACATGTGGGCCTCTGACCTTTTATTAGCACACCATGGGAGAGGTTAACAATTGCTGAGACTTCAGTCCTCCCTTTGACATACAAATACAACAATACCAAGTAACCTTTCCAAAACAAGCATATCTAGGGCACAACATCCTTTTAAATCTAGGATTCCACATAGGGGGAAAAAATCCCAAACCAAAACTTTAGAATAAGAGAAGGATATATTTCTATAAAACCGAAACCTGGTATTGGTATTTTTCCCAACATTCTGCGATTGTTAATGATACAGTGATTTGTGATTTTTTTTAAAACCAACATAATCGTGAGATGGAAACAAATTCTCACACCATTTTTAGCTCTTCATCTGGTCAGCACCACAAGTTATGGAACTCAGATTGCTAAATAGCTGGAGCGATATAAGAAATGCATGCAATTATCTGATTTTTAAGGATGTCTGTTGTGTTTATACAAGTAAATAATTGTTGAGATTAAAAAAAAAAAAAAGTACAAATTCAGAATATGAGACTTGTCAGAGAAAAAACCCAGAAGGCTCAATCTATGTCTTTTTAACATGTCATTGTCTTCTTAGCACTACTGTGGTGAATTAAGCTATCTTAATTTTCAGTAAGACAGGGACTGGAAAGTAAATCCATTTTGGTGAAACATAATCATTATCTGTTTTACAGCTAGGGAGCTGTAACAACTAAATGTCTTGCCCAATCTATGGCAAGGAATGCAAAAGGAATACCCCAGCATCCCAGGCTTTTCTCATATCTCCTTGATTATTCTTTCACAGTTTTAGAGGCAGATGATTCTGACTATGCAGTCCCATGTTTTTAAAAATAGGAGTAAGCCTGCTCATGCTTCTGACATCAATCTTTGCAAGCATTATCTGAAAAGCCAATGCAAGCCGATCTCTAAATGTAATAATCCTGTAACTACTCTGACAGGAAGCAAGTTCAACCCTGTCCAATGCCAGAAACTGAAAACAAAAAAAATTTTAAAAATTAAAGCAGCAGCAGATTCTGCTTTTTGTCCTTTTATTAAGGTGACAACCACATCTGAGAATGAAATTGGTGAAGTCTGGCACAAGGTTCGTTATTGCAAAAAAAAAAAAATAGTTGCTAAGTAATGGTCGCTCCATGTGCTAGCATGCTCATCTTTATTAACTACTGGCAAAGTAGATTTTAGCAAATGTTAGAGGTGAAGAGTCTTTTTGTATTCATTGTGAATAAACAGAAATACCAGGCTGGTGGGGAGCCTGCACTGAAGAAGGATCAAGTACAGCTACACCACAGACACATGCCTAACCATTTACACACCTTTTGCAGCTTCCTTACATAGCCAACTCCAATGCTATAGCATCCTTAGAGCTAGGTATTATCTAATGAAAATTTCAGTTTTAAAAGATTTTTTGTTGTTTGTATTACCCAGACCAGTAGCTTATAATCTTCTTTTCTTTCTATATTCTCTTTTACATGTAAGAAGATTGATTTTATTGCCTCTCCCGAGTCTTTTTTTTTTTTTTCTCAAGAATACACAACAGAATTTCTTCAAGCTTTCCTACACATCATCTCTTATAAATGTTTCTAAAATCATACCTGCTGTCTACTTCATGACTATGTCTAGCTTATCTCATTTCAGTAGGCTGGATCAATACATAGTGGCTACATGAAATGCTTCTGTTAGTAACTTCCACAGTGATACTGGCACCTTTTTGTATCAGCACTGTGTGGTTAAGATATATTTTGCTTGTGAACTGCTCCAACTCTCCAATTTTTTTCTGATTTGCTCCTGACTAATGATTATTCCTCACTGCATGTTTGTATATTTGGTTTCTCTTAAGTCTACTATCTTCCATTTCTATTAAATTACACATTTTCTTCAGGATCTCCAGAGTTTTTAAAAAACATTATTAAATCTCTTCCTGTTTTCCAAAAAATTCTATTTGTATTTTAGAATACAAATTTAAAATACAAAATTCTATTTGTATTTTAGAAATATTATTATATACATGGTTTCTTTTTAATCTAAATTCAAATTTCCCTCTCATTTTGTGATATAATAGTTGATTATTCCTTTCTGGAGGTTTCTTCCACTCAGTTCTGTACCCTCCATACAAAAGATTCCTTTAGACCATATTTCTCTAGTTTTCCCAGTAGAAAGTCACATGGATCACTTCCATTAATTTTATTTCTTTTTTTTTTTGTATAAGCTAATTAAATAATACAACTACATTGGCTTGACATAATGAGTAGGAATATCGATGATATGAACATGTCTGTGGCTAATGTCGATAACGACGACTTTTATATAATCAAAAGATGGTGAGTTTTGGGAATGGGAGTTTCCCCAGACAAGAGCAGAAGCAACAAGCCAGAACACAGGAAGAGTGTCTTGAGAGCAGACGAGAAAGAGAGACACCAAGAAACATAAGAAGGTGATCTACTTTTCCATGTAAAGAGATGGACAGAAGGCTGGACTGACCTCAGCGTATTTTTCTTCTCCTTGGAAAGTAAAAACAGTCACAGTTTACTGCTTTTGGCCTCAAAAGAGAGTTGGCCGGCAGTATGGGTGTGTTCTGTCTATCTTTAACTTGGATATGTATCTTCTATGGCAAAATTTTTCCTCTATGGTATCAATGAATATTAACCCATTTCCTTCATTCAGAAGTTGTTTTTTTGTTTGGGTTGGGTTGTTTTGGTTTTTTTTGCTGAGAACAGCCTTCTATGTTCTCCATTTTTCAATGAAAGGATTCATTTCTCCTTATGACATGTTGGCTTTAAGACCAATCTTTGTCTCGAATGACTTTTAGCCTTGATCTTCCTCTGTCTTTTTTGAATACTTTTCTGGTGTTTGTTCACTGTGCTGGAAATCCCTTCTGCTTGTCACTCAACTTTTTTATCCTTCTCTGCACATTCTTATTTCTTTCTTTCACGTTTGCCATTAGTCACAGTAGCCAGCTTTTTCCCATCACCTCTTTTCAACATCTGCAGCAAAGTTTTTCCCGTCAGTGATCTAATGTCTGTGGGTTATAGTTAAAGGCTGGGATTATTTTTTTAATATTTTTTCCCCCACACAATGGAAAAATTCCCATTTTGGAGCTCGTAGCTGGTCAACTTTCTCTCAAGAGGATATTTAGTATACCAGTGAGTGGAGATCGTCCGCTTTGGAGCCACCTTTGTCAGAGCTCTCCAGGCTGACAGAGTGCTCTCGGTTCTGTTCATCACCCTGCCAGGGTGCTTACGCACAATAGCCATGCTCTGAAATGAAACCGTCTGTGTAGAAACACAATATTTTATGTCTGCTAATGATGGAGAGATTGCACACTGACTTACCTAATGTTTTTCTTGAAATGACGGTATAGTATTAAACTAGCATAAAAATGAAGGGACTGAAGAGATTAAATTATCCCTGTAGATGCCTATTTGGTGAATGTTACACAGATAGGTAATATCCAGTCCAAATTCTGAAATGTTATGTGTAGCAATTTCTCTTCTGTGTTCAAACTACAATCTTTTTGTCTTTTTTTTTCTTTTTTTTTTTTTTTTCTGTAGCTGTAATTTTCCTCTATTTTCAAGCAAGATTGCAGGAATAAAGGAGAGGTCCCTCCTGCATGAGCTCCGTGAAATGAATTTGCTCCATCTTTTAAGTAAAAACTTCAACATAGGATTAAGCAGCATGGTACCTAAACTTTACTTAAACCCATGACCATATAAAAAGAATACCCTTACTCTTATCCCAAAAATATACGTCTAGTCTTTCTCACATAGAATATCAAGTTTAAAAGCATTCAATTCTTTAGCCTAAAAGAACAATTTAAATTTGATTAAATATAAGATCTCTGCAGTACACTATTGATTAAACTAAAATGAGCTTCATTTTTCGTGAATAAAGGAGATTAAACTGCTCCTTACATATAATTTAAATAGTGTCTTAGAAAGTGAAATAGTTCTTTGCAGATATCTGTTTTACCCTCCAATTTGTGTTTGAGCTATAAGTGATGCAGTGGGGTGTATGTAATTATGCTATAGCTGCTGACAGGCATAAAAGCAAATGATAAGTTTCATCTCAACGGGTACATTTCCTGTTTAAATGTTTAAGAAAATAAACTCAACAGCTTTAGCCAAACTGACACAGGACTGTCTCAAATATTTCATTTCTGCAACAAACAGCTATTAAGAACTCTTTCAATCTCATTTGGCCTGTTAGCCTGCGACAGATTAAGCTGGTATGTTTACAAATTGAGTAAGTTTTGTCTTCTTAACTTTTATGAAAACTTTGGGTTTAGTTGTTCATTTAAGATATACTAGTTGAGAAAATGTCCATGCCTGTTGTTTCTCGACTTTGAGGGAAAATGGAGACTGAAAAATTGATGAATATTTAAAATAAAAATATTGATATTCCAAATTAAGGTCTTCTAAAACTGTTGATCTTTGAACTTCTTTTTCAGTACTGTGTTGTCAAAAATGAAACTAAAGCAATATGAAAGAACAATAAACAGAAATTCTAAAATATTACTATGGTCTCGAATGTGTAAGAAAGTACATATTTTATTTGCAGGTTTTATGGAATTTTTATGGAATTTTTAAGCTCAGATGATGATTGAGAATTTATAATTACTAAATAATTTTTTTAGAATGTATTTGCAAAACAATGAAACAGACTTGGTCCAGGAGTTATTTTTAAATGTTCATTGAACGGCTAAGAAGACTTTCTTGTTTAAAAGGGTTTTACTTTGCGGACAACTTGACGTGGCTAAACATTGAAGAATGATCTGGGAATTACATCATTAGATCTAGATGGAATTAGGTGACTTACCATGGGAAGTATTCTCAGATGTTTCAGTAACATATTTTAAAACAAATTTCATACTGAAGAGATGCAGAGAGTTTCTGTATATGTTAATGAGTATATGTTGATACCGTCTTCAGCTTGCATTAGCTCATCACAAGGTGAAGATTTAATAATTATTAACATGCTTTGGAGTTTCTTTTTACATGACTGATGGCAAAGTTTCCCACTTTAGTGGGATTTTTGTCTTTTGGGGAATGAGGTAAAACCTTCCTAATCCTAGTGCTTAGGTTGTGGATTATTCTGTGACCCAAGAGAGAAGGAATTTCATAGGTAACAGTTAAATAGAATACATACATCTACACAAGTGATTTGAGAGGCTGTAGACTGGTTTCTTCTGAGTGAAGGACGTAATACAAGATACCATGCTGGTATGCCTATAAGCCATTTTAGGTCTAAATATAACTGCAATAGCACTGACTGTGTAAAAATCCCCCTGTATTTAACTGAGCGATGTGACTTACTAGCTTGTGTGCAATGCCAGGAAAGTGAGAGTCAACCTGGTGCTGTGCTGAGAGAGATTTAGCAGCTTATGTCCTTACTAGCTCAGGCATCTCTGCAGTGCACTAGATTTCATACTGGGGATGTGCCCAGCTGTGAAAGCAACAGAAGAATATATATCCTTTCTCCAGATCTTTGTCTTTCCTGAATAGGTAATATAAGCCTTTTAATGTATGGAGTCTTTTGCAGCCTATGTTTTCATGCATTATCTAGCTTTATAGTCTCAGGCCATATTTTAATAAAAGAAGGAATGTTTAAAACATTTAACAGAATAGGAATGAGATGTATATATCACTTCACTATTATTTTCTCATTATCTGTTAATAAAGAAGTATAAAACTAATGAGGTAAATCATAGTAGCAAGAAACCAGTCTGTGAGTGAACTATCAGTGTGCTTTGTGGCAGTTGAAGATACTTGACTTAATCCTGTATGTGCCAATAGTCTCTTAATATACTCCTGTTCTAGGTCAGGGACATGCTGAATCTGCGAGATACGTGCTGCACCAGTAGTCTGAATGTGTGTCATGAATCCTTACGGAGAATTTCCAGCCTGCTACTTTTATAGAAATCATGGATAAATGCTGTGAATCCATTACTATCGTAGTTGTCCCTGTTCCCTTCTATTCACAGTTCCTTCGTCAAAAAAAAAAAAAAAAAAAAAAAAGAAAAAATCAGCTTCCCAGTTCCTTCCCCGTATATTTCCAAGTATATGGAAGGCATAAAACAGACAAGAAACCTTCTTGTTTCCTGGTTTCCCTTTCCAGATATTGTTATTGCAACTTTTTTTGCTAGTGCAATCTTAATCTGTGTTCTGTACAAGATTAGTGATTTATGGATCTGCTGTTAATGCCATGGCATTTCTCTACTAGCCTCAGGCTGCTCAACTCAAAACATTGCCTGAGAATGAAGATCCATGTGTTTATTACCCAAAAACTGACTTGCAGAAATAATGAACCACTGTCCCCACTTCTGAGACATATATTTTCTATATCCTCTGTGTAGTTCAGCACCTGAGGCAGGCCTGTGTACAGAAGGGGGAAAACAGTAATGGCATTATTGAAAACAGCACCATTTAGGTATTTGTGAAATCTGGAGCAGTTTATTCAACCATTTTTTTATTCATATTAGTATTTTTTAGTAACTGTTCTATCAGCTCATGCTCTCTGTCTTTACTGGAAAAGGAACAATGACATTACACTGACATAGCCTTTTCAGATAAAGTCTAAAAATTATCATTAATATTGATAGTATGAAGTCATTTCGGGTGCCTTTGAATAAGCCATATACAGATTTGTAGATAAAGAATATAAAAAGAACCTTAATCATGTTTGATTCACTCTATCAGTTAAACAATTCTCAGCATCACATTGAGAGGGCTCATTGTTTATCACATTTGCTAGTACCAAGTCCACTTTATGTTATGAACAGCCAAGGGCAATTTTGAGGAAGATGTTACCCAGCACTGAAGTGTTCAGATAACTCAGTATCAAAACCACGCCTGTTCATATGGTGTTGTACCTCAGATATAGCCAATTAGTTGCACAGGTACAGATCATTTCTGAAGTGAAATTTGGAGCGAACACGTCTGGGCAGAATCTGAGAAATGTCAGATAATCATTGATTTAGGTCGGAATAGATCTGAGGTCTTGTGGTTCGAGTCTCTTCTCCCTCCTTAAAGCAGGGCTACCTAGACATTTGTCTACATTTCTAGACCAATGTCTAAAGCCTTGTAATTCTATCCAGATGAAATCTGCAAAAGGAAAGACACTATGTCTCGGCAACTCAGATATACAAAAGAGAAAACAGCAGAAAATAACATTAGTGATCAACAACAAAGCTAATCATGCAGAAGTGAGTGCCTGAATTTAGCAAATGATTTTAAAGTAGTTTTTACAGCCTAATAAACTTCGATCACTCCAGTGGGGATTTCCTGTGAAGAGCAGACTAAGTTCTGCAGACAATCCATTAGTAAAGCTACCTTTGTTCTTCTGAAGAATGTTATTTACATTTCTGTAGGCTTCTTCAGGGGCTGTATGGAAATAGAAAGACTGTATGAAAGGAAGTAATGTAAATATTTGGAAGGGGACTGTCCTCTTCCAACAGTCTGAAGCACAGCCTACAATTAATCTGTAGTTACTTGAAAAGGTAAAAGTAACAAGTGCTTACATTAAGGTGGCAAAAAGTTTGCATTTAACTTTGCTGGGTACACAGTTGTGAGAAATTCGGCTTTTAGGCCTAGCTGTTCCATATATGATCACTGTGCACATTAATTTTTCATTTGAAGACAGACGTAAAACTATTGCTTTTATGGAATATTGTTTGAGGGGGAACTTTTCTCAGTGTAAAAATGGAAAAAAAGCATACTATTTAATTCTATCTTTTTATTTCAAAGCTGGATGCATTAGGAAAATGATGATTAGGAAATGATGTGAATATTTTTATCATGGCACAAATATTAGTTGATTTGGACAATACAAGAAGAAATGAGAATTTCTATGACAAAAATTTAGAAACCGCAAAGGAGAAAAAAAAACAACCCCAAAGGCAAAACCCAACCTGTTAGGGTGTGAGAGAGTTGAACAGAAACTGCAAAATATCTGCACATAGGATTCAGGAAATACATTTTCTGAAGGGCATTAGAAAAATATCGGTCAACTATACTTCAGGTTGCCTGGTGGAATGCTCTTCTGCTGCTTCCTGCTGCCTACACTATTGTCTGCTTAAAATTCTGGCACATATCGTCTTGGCTTTTCATTGCTGACATCACCTGGTTGCACCATTCCTTCAAGTGGGTCAAGCGTTGTAACTCCAAAATATGTAGCAGCAATCAAAAGAAACTGAACTCCAACCTACACAGCAAGTTTCTGCTTGGTAGCCCCATACGGCTGGCTCTGCTCAGAGTAGGTCAGCATTATAGTGGTAGAGCCAGCCAGGATTGCTGTCATGCAAGGGAGGATGTGGCCCCTTAATTTTTTTCCCTGATGTTTGGGTTTTTCTCAGCCCTGTCCCCCACAACCCTGCAGCATTATTGTTTCATTATTGCCATCGAGTACTGGCAGTCCTGACATTGATAGGCAGTGAATCAATACTTTTATAGAATTGTGAAGCCAAACTAGTTCTGCAGATCCGCAATGTGCAATATGTGGTTTTTCATTCTGGATGTAATAACTGCAATTTGAAATACGCCCCCACAAGCATTGATTGCATGCTTTAAGAAATTCACAATAAAGAATTTAATTAAGAAAGAAGAAACTGCATAACTCCATTTTAAAAAGAAAAATTCACCCGAGATGTTTTTTCCATTTTCTGGCTATAATAGCAATAACTATCTTTAGCTGAGGACATTTCCTGGGGCTTAATGGCCCATGGCTGTGCTTCTTCAGGTGATCATCATCTCCCAGCAGTCATTAATCCCCTACCAATGCCCTGCACCTCAGTCATTAAATGTGCTTCTTCTGAAAATGAAATACTTCTATATTTAATGCATCTTCCAGGAATAGGAGTGATCTTTCCGAGGTGAGGAATGAAAGGAGTTTAGTAACGTGTCAGAGAAGTACTAATTATGACAAGTGGGTAAGATCTGTTTCTGGAGATAGCACGACAAAGAATTTTTCCATGGTGAGAGCATGTTATATGTAAATCGTCATTTTATGTATGTCATGATTAACAATCATCCCAATTACCTAACAGCCAAATCAGAAATACAGGTAGTTATTTGTAGTTGTTTTTCTTCTATGGGGCATCTCAGCATAGAAATAAGGCAGCTCACAAAACACGGAGAGTATGTGCCTGCAGCACTGCTTAAAATGTCTTTCTATTCCATAGCTCTAACATAGAGCTATGCAGTTTTACAAGGTATTTGCGATAATGCAAGGAAAAAAAAAGAACTTAAATCTTTCATCCCTAAAGGTCTGAAACTCTTGTAAGTAAGTCAGTCCTTTGCTGAGAATTTTTGAGTCTTGGGACCACAAGTGCAGCACCAACAGTGTCATCAGAAGTTTTAAACTCAGTAGACAGCCTACCCTTGCTCAAGTAGAATCAAAGCTTTCAATGAAAATAGTTGAAGGGAATTTGTCTTGACACAGGTTGAATGGTGATTTTTTTTTTCTTTTTTTTGGAATTCTACTTGCTGGTACATTGTGTTACTTCCATCTCATGCTACTGCATATGTACTGTGCAAATTATGTGAAGCCTGTACCTGTTCCAAAATAGGTTGAGAGGGATCACACCTGATCCTATCTTGTTCCCTTCAATGAACGCAGAATTAGTACCTTTTATTAGGTGTTATGATCATTTATGATTTATATTGGACATTCAAATCTCATGTACTTTCTTGATTGACAGTGTAGATGAGGACAGAAACAGATTTTTGGGCCATGCATTGTTAAATGTTGAATGTTAAATTATGTTAATGTTAAAATTGGATCTGTCCTAGTCAGTACTTTTTGATTGCAGATTGTCCTAAAAAAAATTATTATAACCCGACTCCAAAATTCATTTTCTTTTCCATTTTCTCTGTCCCTTCAAACAACAAGAAAAAAACACTTGAACAAAATATCTTTGGTTTAACTCACAGTAAAAAAATTCACTTAGTTCAGTAACCCGTAACAGCTGTCTTAATTTTGCAATTGTCTAAGTCAATTTTTTTTTTCTAAGTAAAAAACAAAGGTTTCTTTCAGTAAATTTAAAATACAAAATTTGACATACACACATGTACATGCATTTTTTAACCTGCTCCCTTTCTTGGTTTTTGGAAAAAGCTATTATTACCTGAATTAGACTTTATCCTGCAAGTATTCCTACTCATCCCAAAGTTTTCAGCAAATAAACTAATGAAAAACTATTTATCAGATCTCATTAAAATTCACTGATGGAAAAACAAAAGATGTGCAGAGTGAAGGACAAGATAAAGAGTATTACCTCTTGAAGTTGTTTCAAATCTAGTTTATATCTCATAATAAATAGCAGGTTCAGGAATAAGTACTTATCTATTGTAGTGCAGCTAGAACACTTCTTCTGCCATAGATTGTATTTAGGGCTACTTTACATATTTGTATCCTACCATGCAACATACAATGTTAGCATTCTTCAGACCATTTGCCAAAAAAGCAGTTAACGTTTTGGCACCTACCTTCTGTCACAGAAAGTAGACAGAATTGTTAACCTGTTTTATTATATATGACTCTCAGTACTCCAGATCCAAACTTCATTACAAAATAGGGAAGGTCATGCAGACTTTGCCAGTTACCTTGTTTTGATACCATTCAGAAAAAAGAAAGTATACGCATTCCTAAAGTGAATTTGTCAGTATACCTAGAATTCTTGTGTAATTTTTCTACTTGAGAGCTCTGTGTTTTCACTCAGTCATTATATTTACAGACAAGTATAATTTGAAAAATCTTATATAATATTTCTCATTTTAAATTCTGTGTTGTAGGTCTTGTTTTCCCTCTGCGCTGCATTCTGGGGAGTCCAAATTATGAAGCGGATCACTTCATCCAAAGATAAACATCACTGAAAGAGCAGATCTAACATCACTTTAATTATGGAAACAGCACTTTGGAATAACCTTCTAAGTTCCTTGGAATTAATCAACCATGATTCTTACTGAATTGCAATCATTTCATTTATGATAGGAGAGGTTTGTGATTTCATATGAAGGTTTAAAAGATTCATTAGGACATGTACTCATTTTTTTTTATTTCTAAAAAAATATTTAATTTCCCCCCCATTTAAATAAAATATTCATTCACAACACATATTTTTACATTGAAAGGATTATAAAGTCTTAGAAACCATGTAAAAGCATTTTGTAGTGATTTTGTTAGTAATTATATGTGAAAAGTATTTTTCACAATAGGGAAAATTAAAATCATATTTTTCTAACCTGGTATAAAGTGACTGACTGTCTTCCTATTAAGGCTAAACATAAACATATGTGAATGTCAGTTTTTCCATAATGATTGAATTACACTAGAATCTCAATGTCATGCCCAATTCGGTGTTCATAACATGCAGCTACATGAGGATGAGTAGTCAAGGCAAGAAAATGATTAAAACCAGCATGATAAAATAACTCAAACTAGTATGAGTTGAAACATCTTCAGTAAAATTGGCCAATGTATGTGTTGTATAATGCAGACTTGCAGTTTAGACTGAATTATTTAAGGAGTACACCTGCAACTGCTAACTTTAGCTACTGATGAAGCCAGCACTTGCACATGGGTGTCCCATTGACTAATGTTACTCACGTGACAAAATATTTGCAAGGCTGGGCCCTTAATTTCTGGTAATTTCCTGCCGGGGTGATCTCAGGGGAGATGCACGTCTTGTCTTTCAGGAGCTGTTGGAAAGATGGTTTGTGCTAAGATAGGAAAATTAAATACAAATGGTAAAGGGAGTCTCCAAACAGCAGGACTGGCAAAAATACTGGAGCTGGGTTGTTTTTCTTTCCTCACACTCTTCCAACTTTTTATTTGGATCCAAGACTTTAGAAGTGCTTAAAGTCAAGTAGCTAAAAAATGTAGGCAGTCTTGCATGCTTCAAACTAGTAATAATACCTGGACTAAAAAATGGATTTAAGTTTGGGTTGGGTTTTTTTCCCATTCCATTTTCCTTGTTAATGACATGCTAACAGACATCTCAGATTAGATAGATAGCCTACTTGTAATTAACCCATATTTTCAGTCTCTCGCTGTAACAGATGCCACTGTCTACATGATTGGATGTTTCCAACAAATTGTCAGAAACGCAATAATGTTATATAAATAAAATTGATACAATGACTAGTGATAGTATCAGCTTAATTTTACATAATTTTTTAATTTAAAACCCAAGTTGTAATTACTCCATTTGTGTGTCAAATACCTTCTGCCTATCACTTTAGATAATGCTCAAAAACGTTGAAATATCTGACTGAGAAAGCAGGTGTTATTCTTATTAGAGGCACTAATACCTGGGATGCAAAGCAAGGATAATACCTTCCTAAACTGAAGGCATGTTTAAGTAGAGGACTTGTGGGTCTTCACTTTACATAATGAGAAGATGAAAAAACTGGCCCATGAAAAACCTAGAAGTGAGATTTTAAATACCTGTTGAGAAGTTTAATTCAAACTTGTATTCATAACAAGGTAAGCTTCCAATGTCTTTTTAAGAAATGGATAAATACAATTCTGAGCTCAAGAGTAGAAATATAATCTCATGTACACTGTTGTGTACTAACACAATGGTGCGACAATCAGGACCTCTGTCTGGTATTACCAGTTCTGACCAAAACTTACCATCTGTTTGCCTGAATTTCCCCATCTGTGGAATGAGGGTGATGGCAGTACTGATGGTGTCTCTCACCATAATGGAAGGATTGCATTTGGGATCCTTTTCTTACAAAGCTAATCTAGGATATTTAAGAAAATGACAGAAGCCGATTCCAGAAATAGAGAACAATCTACAAACTTCTTATGTGACCTCAAAAGTTAGTGTGCCTATATTTTCAAAATTTGTAATAGTGACATCAACCTCAAAGGAATATTTTGATGTCAGTTTAATATAATGACTACATAACATAATGAAGAAGTATATTGAAATTCAGTTTCCTTATCAAAATAAATCCTTCAAAGAGACAGGAGGAGTATAAAGATGTAATGTGGTTTTGCATTTAAAAATTTAAAAATATCGTAATGAATGTAATTTATTTACATGAAGTAATGAAAGGAATGTGATTTAAAAGGTAAATTCAGATTAAGATGTAAATGTTCTACGTAAATCAACAGTTTCTCACTCTAGTCACTATCAGTTGCCTACAATTAAATTAAAAAATAGAGATAAACTAGTGACAACTATAAAAGGCACAACAGTTTAAGTAAGATCAAAAGAAAACAGTTGTACTCAAATGAGGTCAATTCTAAGAAATGAAATATACAAAAACGATGCACAAAGTATAATCCAAACCTACCCCTGCTACAGCCTACTCTTTCAGAGATCCTGAACTTTACGGAAACCTTACTTTCCTACCTTAAGCGTCTCATTTCTCAGCTTGATGAGAATCTGGAAATTAAACATTCCTCGGTTTCAATTTGGAACCACTTAACCA
>VXBO01012390.1:461248-534952 GCA_013400135.1 Rhinoptilus africanus
GGGGGCGGGGGGCTCCACTATTGGGAACATCTAACATATCTAACAGAACCATATCCCCTATAAAAAGTTGCTGATGAAGGTTACCTAGACATTAAAGCAAAGGCCAAATAAATTTTCTCTTTTCCAAGAGTTTTAAATCCCAGTTTCCTATTTCTAAGGATTTGCCATTGTGTATAGGTTGTTTGAAAGCAAGGTGCAGGAGAGGAACAACATTCATCCCATTGCAAACTGAGCAACACAGAACCTGAGAATTACTCTTCTGGCTGAAGGCTTGAGCAGACTCACCATGGGGATCTGAGGCTCTTGTACTTTACAATAACATCCACTGGGTGGATCCTTTGGATACAGATTGGAAGCTAAGGTTTGCCTTTCCCAGAGAACAAAGTTTCAAGGACAAACTCATAGAAACAGCCTTGGCTGCATTATTCTCCCATTAACCATGTGGTAGGTAGCTGTATCATGGTCAACTTGCTTGTCATGATTGTTTTTAAATATAAATTATTTCAGTATTTTAAGCACCTAACGCCAATACTGGATCTAGTTTGTACTGCCTTTATAGCCACTGCATAGTGTGAAACAGTCTTCCCAAAGATCTCTGGTTTTGAGTAATCAAGAGACTCTGGAGGCTGGATGGCCAGTGAATTGAATTATTTGTAGTTAATATATTGCATACAGTTAACTGAATGAATTAAATCCTAACTACAAACATTGCTTGTTGCTAGGATGCATTAGCGACATTTTGTTAATTCACCCTTCTTCCCTCATCTTTTTAATATTCCATTGCTTATTTCTGTAGAGTTTAACCATATTACCTGGTTTGCACAATTGTATAGGATCAAGTGAAATCAGGTGAATTATGTGAGTACATTGGTGAACAAAGTATTGATGCAGAAGTAATGGATTTTGTGCAAGTAACTATTTTTCTTTTAGACAGCCACTGTTTCATGTCTCTGGAAACAAAAATATTCTGCAGGCTAAAACCCTAGCCTCACATATCCAAGCGAGAAACATCATAAATAACATTTGTAATATTTGCGGTATTGCTTAAGACTTCCGTTTTGGTTTTGTTTGTCATTAAACTCCCCAGTGGCACACCTTGGGGCAAAAATGTAGATAAACAGAGCTTTTTTTCAGCAAGAATGTTAAAAAAGTGACTGCCCCTGTTCTTTCCAGCTGTTGCAATGTCACATCCCTACACATGGCCTTTCCCGGACGATGAACACAGCAGTATCAAGTTACTGAAAACCCAGAAGTAAGCAGCTGAATCCTGTATTCACTTGAGACCTGACCCAGCAGCATTCAAGTCACCAAAAAAACTTGCTGCTGACCTCAGGATCAGGGCAGAGCATTCCCTGTATGGAAACAAGAATGATGCAATATTTACTGCAACTCAAGCTTTGGGATGGTGCATTAATTAAAAGTAACACAGTTGCACAATTACTTGTTCCCGTAAGTGGCTAACATGGTGTTCTTTGTGTTATATTAAAATCAGAGCCCTTTGATGGATAAATAATGACAGTTAAAGCTGTAAACTATGCCTACCACGTACAATGGACTCATCGTCCTTTCTCTTGTCTTTCCTTACTCCAGTTTTCTCTCAAGTCTGTGGGATTAGGGACATCATTACCTAAACCACTATCTAAAAGGAGGTAGTTGATCAGATATTTAAAAGCTTCCTTTTAACAGAAAAATTTCTGTGAGCTTTCAGGGGTTTATGTCATGTGATTAGACACTACTAAGCTGAATGGCTCCAAAGGTAAGAGCTGCTTGGACTCTTCATCTTTGCTCTTTAACTTGTGATAAAAAGAACTATGGCTCAGCGATGGTGTTCTTCAAGAAGAGCAATAACTCTCAGAGAATGCTCAAAGCATCATCACGTCTTGCAATATTATGCAAAGTATGTTGCCCATAGTCGAAGTTTTTCTTAAAAATCCAGCTCCTGGAATCCTGCAGCTGCTGCATTTTTTTTTTCTACTTATTTGCTTTCTTTAACAAATATTTCTAACTGGTGAAAATGAGCTATAGGAGGTTCAAAATCTGAGAGGCAAACAAGAAGATTTTAATAGGTAATATTTTAAAATATTTTCCTCTTTAAACCACGCTAGTGATTACATGAGGCTTGACTCATGATCTTTAAACTCTTGGGATTGCTAATGCTGAATGGGAAAAAACTATTCTTGGTCTGTCCTTTTTCCGTAAAACCTCTGGTTCCAACATAGGCATGTGCAATGGCCATAAGGCAGAGTTTTGCTGGGTTTCCTGGTTCCCTGCTGGTGTTTAATCTGTTCAGTTTAGAATTAAAACAAAGTAGGCTACAGAGAGGGCTCTCTGAGGGCCCGCTACCCTCAGTAACTCTCAGACACACAGCCCTCAGCCACTGTATGTCCTGCTACCTATCACTGCCAGCTCTTCTGGTCAAAGCAAACAAGAGATGTACTGTGGACTATGGTTTTTTCTCTTCCTTCAGAGGAAAGAAGTGTAAAAATACCAAGCTTGAAACTCAAATACAAGCCACAAGGTAAAGCGAAAATAAGATATCTCACACACTGAGGAAGCACTTCCATACTAATATCAGGGCCAATGGAAAACTTGGCTTGGTCCTTTGTCATTTTTGCCCCACCTATGGAAAACAGCAGAAAAATGTGGAAACATTGAGTAAGAATGAACTGTTGAGTGTCTTTGTGTTTATGATTTGGCAAAGAAAAGTGATACAAAATGAATCCTCTCCCCCCCGCCCCTTGCTAAGTTTTTATGCTTCCTCCTCTATTCTTTCTTCCCATTTTTCTGTCTGTCTCTCTCATGTTTATTTATCTTTGCAAAAAAAACCCCTCTTCTGTCTCGCTTTAGGTTTGTTATGTGTGGAGGTACATATTGGCATATTTCATATGCACAAATATTTTATTTTATTTTAATAGGTGAGAGCCAAACATACTTACCTAAAGGTGATCGCTTTCTTTACTGTTCCTATTGGTCAACAGGCTCTTCTAGTATTCAAAGCACACAATACACTTCTCATACATTGTTAATGGTATATTTATTTGTTTTGTATATATGTCTAGTGTCCTATAATGATTCATTTTCTATTTCCATTCCAGTAACATAGCACTGTCCTTTTCACAGTTTCTACTCCCTCTCCTGTTTCTTTGCTGTTAATTCCTTCTAGTTACTTGTCCCTTCAGCGCTGTGCTTTAGCTGTCACTGTCTCGCTCTGCCTCGGGACGTACTGCTACAGTTCTTAAGCACTATTTTCCAACCCGCTGATTTTACTGTGGCAGAGGCAGGCAGCCCAGTAATAATAATGCTTGATTAAAAAGAGATTAAATGAATAAAGGAAATCATGGAACATTTTAAACACTATGGAATTTGTGGAGTTTCTGCTACTTAGATTTTTTCCACAAACCTTCAATGTAAGTACTTATCAGCACATAAATTACAATTATAGAAATGATTGCCAGGAAAGGAAAATACTGTAAGACGATTGAACTACCATTTTTACATTGAAGAATAGCCTATTAACAGAGTGTGATCATGTCTTCTGCTGGTGTCTGTCTGCATTGAGGTCATGAGCCTTTTATTTGAAGATAATGGCATTACTCCTTTGCTTCAAGCAGCAGCATTTGTGATTTCAGTTCTAACAGCCCCTTACCTTCTCTCCACTCATGACTCACAGCTGACTCATTACCTTTAATCATTCTGAAAGCACAGATTTTATTTTTGCTCTTTTAATCACAGTGCAAAAAAAAAAATGCTTTCAGGGAGTGTAAGGTGTTATACACTGCAGCACTGTAGGTATGTATCAACATGCTTAGTTTTGGAAAGCCTCAAGTACCCCTAGTTTCCTATCCATCACCACAAACTGGATTTCACAGCTATGTCTAACAGAGGAAAGCCTGATGATCAGGGATCGGTGGGAGAAATGAAAGGGATGTTTCTAAGATTCTGACAGCAAAGTTTGCCACTGAAGGTCAGATTATCTTTGGTTTTATGTTATATATGACTTATTTTCCCTGAAATACAGCTGTAAGGGAGGAGTAATGTATTCATGCTTTCATGACCAATAATAAGATACGTACTTTAATATATTTTTTTCTTTGCCAGCAGTATTCCTACTGCTCATGAGAAAATCCAAGAGTGCGTCATGCCTATGGTTAACTATGATTAATTATGCCTGATAATTGGACTGTAGTGTGTGTGTAAATTGCTTTATTAATGAAGAACAACGGACTATGGTTTGTGCTACAAAAGCAGAACTATTGCTCAGTATTTTTATCCCCAGGATTTATCTTTGTGAGAAAGCCCTGTGGTAGTGTTGGAATTTAGTTAGCATAGTCCTAGGTGTTACAGGACCGTGGAAACTTGCTGTGCACTACTAATGGCTTCCTCTTTGCACCTCTTAATGGAAGCCTGTAATATTTTCCCTGAGGAATCAACAAGCTCTTAAGATGTTACGTGAAAAGTAACTCGCCTCTGAGTATGCCTGAGCGACGTCTGGGCGTTGGCAGAGGTGGGCGTTGTACCATATCAGGCAGCCTAAGCAAGGTGAGATGTTCAGTCTCCCTTCCCCAGCATTTCCAGGTGAGGAAGCGGAGGTGGACTTGGGGAGCAAAAGTTGCAGAGTGATAGAGGAGCACAGGTTATAGCACACGCCGTTGGGGCAGCAAGGCCGGGGCGGCGGGGTATACCCTGGCAGTGCTGGCCGTTGAAACTGATATAAATACATCCACTAAAGTGCATACTTTAGTACATTTCCTACAGTAATTTTTTCATTTAACTGGATGAGTATACAGGGTTTGTATGCAGTGCTTGTGAATCACCAAATGAAACTACTTCTGGTTAGTGGGTACAGAGGTCCAGCATTTTAAAAAATGTATCTCTCTTGAATTTTCAGAATGAACAAAGGTTTAGATAGTATTTCCTCTAGATGGTATTTCACAAACAATATAGTTGTAGGCAGTGTAACACAGAGTAGTAGCTATGAAGTTAATTTTTATCAGCATGTTGAAGAAATTATCAGAGCTTTGCAGTCAGATTTTAGTGGGAAACAGCAGTAATGACCAATGCTACTGTTAATAAGAGTTAAAAAATATTAATCATTGTATTAATATTAGTAAAAGTAACTCAACATTTCAATTTCAGTTGCTCAGTCTGAGCTCAGACAAATTTGCCAAAAATGTGCACTGGGATGTTTTTGTTTTTTCTGGAAGATTTTATGGAACTTATGGAAAACGTAGTTATGTAGTCTAAATATATTCTGTGGAAAATACTCAACTGTAAGGCCCATTTTCCTGTTAAGGAGATCTCAGAGCAACAGAATTAATAGTGCCTGAGTCCTTGAGCTTGTCTGGTTAGAAGATATTAATTTAGTTTCTAAGATGTAGAGATTTATGTCTGAATTCTCACAGAATAGGATATGTAGATATCCTTCTGTGTTTTCCAGAAGGCATACTCATATTTCTCAACCACTCCCTAGTATTTCTGGGTAACTGCAGTCATAACCTCTGTTTTTACTTACTAGGTATGCAGCAGACGCAAAGGGTGAAAGGGTGCAAAATAATAACACTACACGGCTTTGTTCTTACATTTGGTTCCCCTGGGGAACTGAGATAAAATTACGTAGAAATATATTTTTCTTTCATGGTTTCTCCATCTTACTTGCTTGTCTGGAGAAAATATGTTAATTTTTTCGTCTATGCATTGGAAGTCCTACCAAACTTTTCCTTTTCAACTTTTCATAGCTGTGGTCATTGCTTATTTCACATTTCATTTTCTTTATCATTATAGCAAGTATGGGGACATAGGCTAGATAAAAATCCTGAACTGTAGATGTCTGAGAAAATATGATTAATAAAATCCCATTAATGATTTTTCTGTGCTGTCACAATTGCTATTGGAGGCCGCTGCTTTTGACTTTTTCTCACTGGATTCTTTGAAAGGTTTCAGTGCCTTTCTTACACCTTCTACAGGGAAACTACACAAATGGGGAAAGCCAACTTGGCTGAGGCCTCTAGCATCATCTCCTGTGTATGTGTTACCCTTGCAAGATTTTTCTAAGAATATAGAAGAGTGATGCTGTGCAGTTTCAATCTGCTTTCTGTTTGACCATTTTGCAAAATCTCTGGAGGTGGTCACTGAAGTAAACTGCTTAAACACCATGTGGGGAGGACCTGGGGTCTACTTTCTCTAATGAACTGATTCCAAGATGAAGAGAGTCTCACAGATAATGTTCCTGCACATCAGAGAGGATTAGTGAGCAATGAAAGAGTAACCCCTGTTTTAACGAGAAACAGCAGGTAAAAAGCAAATTAAAAAACCCCTTACTGTGTTCCCTAACAACTAACTCTAGATTATATGTGCTCAGGTGATGCCATTTCTGGTGGGAAGCAAGCCTGCGACCTGTAGTGTGTGCTCTTACTTAGTGGTCTCCAGCATGCACTGAGGTTTGTAACTTTTGGAGGTTCTCATTATCCCAAAGCAAAGCTGGTCTTGAAAAAAAAAAATGTTTTTAGGCAGATGAGACAGAAGCAGCAGCTTAGTCCTCTTCCTACACTGTTTTACTAAGAAGAGCCCGATCCTTGGCTGACATAAATTGGGTAGCTGTGCTGACCTTTGTGTTTGGTTGTTTTTTCTTTTTGGCTCATTGAATTTCCTCACATCCTAAACTCATTAAACTGTGTCTCAGCCAAATTCCCTGTAAGAAATGGTTTAAAAGGTAAGTGCAGTAGTATTTTGTAAGTTTTGTAGATCAGGACAGAAATTTTTTATTGAGACATTTGCATTAAAATACAAAGGTTCTCTAGGCTGGGAGCCACAAACTTGTCATTAGTAGAACCATCCAAGTGTTTGTGTCTTCACATTAATGCATGGGTCCAGGAATCTAGACAGAGTGAGAAGACTTCCTAGAGTAACAGGGCTTTTGACTGGATAGGTCATTTGCAAATATTATTCAGCTGCTCTTGTCTCTTTGGTCCTTCAGCTGGTTGCTTGTAAATAGAGTAGAAACCTTTTGGATGTATTTGTTGCTCAAAATAACTCCAAACTGGAATAAGGTTCACAAGCAGATCACAGGGACCCATGAGCATGGGAGCTGTTTGTATTTGATACTGACATCTTGTGGTACAATTTAATTTGGGGATGGATCCTGATGCAATTTTTTCAAAACTTGCACTGGTGAATATCCTCTACTACTTGATTAAAATGACATCCAACAACATGGGCTTACAGAGATTTAAAGAAAAAGTCACTAGGTTTTCTGAAGGTAGAAAGCTTTGCATTCCCAAGTGTGTTCCCAAGAATTAGGGGCTACAAAATGTTTTTTAAAATTTTAAAGTAGCTTCTTTTCCAAGGCAGTAGAGGTGGTAGAGTCACCTCAACATTATGCAGTAGAGCTGACAGAGTAGCTACATAGGGTTTTGCTGCTCTATTCCAGGTAGTATAAAAAAGAGATTCAGAAGAATGAAAGATTCCAATATTCACACAGAAAATATGCTTTTTTCCAAAGGTTTAGGGGTTAGACAAAAAAGAACTGCTTGGTCAGTACAAAAGCTGAAAGATTTCTGTAGCGTGGGCAAATAGCTCCGAAATTATTTTACTTATAAACTTTACTCATGCATTTTGAGCAGTGCTGTCATGTTTTGACAGGTCATTCCACAAGCAGTAGTAAAGCTTCAGAGCAGACTTACTTCGGATGCTGCCCAAAACAACGGGAAAAAGGATCACTTGTAAAACACAGCACAGTAATGTGCAAAGTGGGCTAAAGAAAAGATAGGCCATTTTTTGTACTTGAATCAGGAGAGAGCAAAAAGCTAACAGGAAAGTGGTTATTAGCCCAGACACTCGGTAGGTTCAGTCTCGCTTTCATATTCACTGAAACTATTAGATATTTTTGATCTAATAGTAAGGGCTTAAAGAATGAAGAGACGTGCACTGTTTGGCTGGCAGCTGCTGACTTCAATGTCTAGCTTAATGAATTATGTTGTCATGCTGGGATTTGAAGCAGTCCAGTGACCAAGGCTTCCCTGCTGCCTTTCTCTTTGACTGCACTACACAGCCAGCTCTCTTTTATATTTTGACAGTGACATCTATTGGAGCTTTGAAGAATAATCCTTTTTTAAAGAAATCAAAATGTGTATTAGTAAAAGAAAAATTGTTTGGCAGCTAACAATTTCAGTCAAAATAAAAGCAGATACATATCTACAATGAAAACATATACAAGAATGAAAAAAAATGCAAAAAAAAATGGCAAGAGATCAAATCAGACTCGTGAAAAAAATGAATCTTTCTCTCTTTTGATGATGAGTGAATTTACAAACTTACCCAGATGTCTGATGTTTGTTGAGAAGAAACCCACCAACCGAAGCTGCAACCTCGAAGTGAAACAAATACAGGGTTTGATTGAATCCTCTATAGGTATGTGCTAGATTTTGACAGGTACTGATAAGATCAAATCTAACAGAATGGGTACAGTAGCAGTTAGCCAGTCAGCAAAGCCTTCCTTGTAAGCAAATGAAGTCTGTGCTCTCAAAGGGACACAACCATCCAGATTATTTAGAATTCAATTTGCTCTGGTTTTTCTAAGCTATCTTCACACCTCTGGATTATATTGTGAGTATGGCTTGTGTTTGTTTGGAGTTTACAAGGGTCTTAGACGTATCTAGAGATGTAAGACTGATACAAAATGAGTAAGTGTGGCCAATAGATTTACATTACAATAAATTAGCTAATGTATTTACATTTTTTTAAATGTGTATGTACTATGAGAAGACTCTGACATTCAGTCCCTGGTGTCAGCAGTAGGCAGTACTGAGTAAAGTAATCTCACAAAATCTCCAGGAGAAATTAGGAGATCAGAAATGCACAAGGAGAGTGTGCTGTGGCAAATGCAGTCCCCAGGACAGACTCTTTCCCTTCTGTTCCTCATTCTCCTGAGACTTCCAGAGTCCCTTCATGCACAACAGAAACATGTACCTTATTTTCCTCAACCCATGATGAATAACCACATATCAAAGTTTCATGTTTGTTTGCTACAGCTTGTGACTTCAGGGCCTTTCTCCTGGGTTCTTCTTTTCTACAGGATATGATAAAGAATTCCTCAATATTTCAGATTATGAAAGAAGCCGATGATTTCATTGTTGCCTCAGATGATAGATTTTGGTAGGTTTTTGTTTTGGTTTGGGGTTTTTTTGCGTATGATTTGATTCCAGTCAATTCTGATTTTTAAAGGAAATTTATTTTTCCAAATAACCAAAGGTTTTAATTAAATTTTACTTCTTGGTATTGTTTTATATATCTAAAGGTCTGGTTTTGCTTTTATTGATTCTAGTGAATCTTCACCAGTAGTGTCATGGCTTATACCCTATTGACCGCATTATGATAATAAAAACACAACTCAGTCAGGGGTTAGTCAGACAAGGATCTTACCATGAAATGAAGAGGCGAAGTATGATCTTAGAATAGCACACATAATTGAATCAATCTGAATGCAAAAGTACTTGATAAAGCCTAAAATAACTTGACTGTTTTCTGAACTGCACATTTTGCAAATCTCTGTGCAGAAATCCCTTCATATACCATATAAAACGATGGATAATATCTTCAGTTATTGTTCTCATATAAATAATAGAACCATTTCTCCTGCTGCATGGTGAGAAATGTTCAACTTTTACAGCTAGCATTATGTTCTCCATTCTTAATCAGCATTTACAGAGCCTGAGGGAGAAATAAAATGTTAATGATGTTGTAAAGACACTTTTTATAATAAAAATATGTCCAAATTAATCTCACCTTTCATTTATTTAATAGGAGTTCTATCACATTATTTGGTGCTTTGAGAGTGTCTGTAAAACGATAAAATAGGAAAGAATCAAGTAGTTTAGTCGGTGTATTGTGACTTTTCTGAACAAGTATTGCTACATAAAAATAATTCTAGTTTGGTACTGTATCCATATGACTTGTATATGCAGTTTCAGTGACATTGGTTCAAGTGAGCAAACACTGTAGAGTCACTTTTCTCCATCTAACTGTGCTTTCAAGATCATTGTTTGCTCAAATAAATATAAGGAGAGAATACTAGAAGCAGGAAATTAAAGCTTCTTTCTCGAGGCTTGAAGATAGATATTAAAGGAGAGATTTATTTAAATAAATGGGTAAAACTCACTAAAATCTGTGCTGGGTACTTAGTAAATACAATCACAAGAAACAGAGGGTAGGAACACTGCAAAGATCTTTTATATAGGCAGCTGGTTCTGGTATAACCAGGAACTTCTAATATGCCTGACCATCTTCAAGCAGGCTCTGAAAAGGTTTTTAGGTCTCTCTGTACTGCTCTTCTATCATACAAGCTCATCATCATCATAAGCTCAGAAAGGCTCCAGCCTGTATTTGCACGATGCTTTGCTAATAATCTTCTTGGAACATTGTGTCCTGAGAGCAGAGGACAGAGACATCCTGCCTGAGCCTGTCCTCTCTTATTAAAATCTACCTTCATCTCAGCTGTGACAGACCGCAGCTCTGTGCACAGCCACCTGGATGCCTGCTACATCACTTTTCCCAGCATTTGGGCTACAGGGATAGTGTGTTGTTTTGGGCACATCACCAGATCTATGTTGATGCAAGGTAGTGGAAAGGAACTGGACTGAGGTAATGATCCCTCTCAATGACACCTAAACAGGTCGTACGACCTGAGCTGCAAAGATGAAAGAATTATTTGTGGGCTGCAGGAGGAACATAAATATGTAGGAAAAGTTCTAAGCCTACCTAGATGAATAGACATGTTAAAAATATCCTAGCAGTAAAGTAAAAGGAATGGAAAAAAGAACTCGTCAGCAAAGAAAACTTTATCTAGGACATCAGGCACTACTAAACATCAGTTGAGAGCTACAAAATATTGAGCTCAGAAGTTGTAAAAGGAATGGAAAAATAAATTCAGAAAGCATGTCTACAAATCCAGATGAATGCCTTGTTTCAGTTTTAAGTTGAGAGGAAGATATAGAACATGAAAGCAAAGCGAGGAAAGTTCACGAGTTTGAATATATAAAAAAGGAAACAACTATTGGAAACAAAGCTAAGTTAGCTTAATGAGTTCAACTTTGGGCGCCCATTATTCACTGTTCCAAAATAATAAAGGAATAAGGATGCTTTCATCACTGGAGAACAGAAACTACACTTCTATTAGATAAAAGAAGAAAATTATTAAGTAATTTGATACTCATTAATCTGACCTCGATAGAGTTCAGAAGTGTTTGAAAAAATGAAAGAAATAAAAATTAAAAATCTGTAGGTAAATAGGAAACAGAATAAAATGCAGCATGGTTTAACCAAGGTAAAGCCATGACAGACTAAATTGCTGCTATTTCTACATGAGGTAACTGATTTTTTAGACAAGAACAGTATAATATGTCATCTATCAATGTGTTTACAAATAATTTTATATGATGCTGCATAGGAAATTATTAGCAAAGCTGGAAGAGATTATGATAAATGCAGGAACTGTAAGGCATGGAAAGAAACAGACAAAATGGATGACTAAATACACCAGGTCTTTTCAGCCTCAAGAAAAGCCTGTTGAAGGGGAATATGATTGTGATCTACAAAATCACAAGTAGAAAGGGCATCAGTATAGTGTGCTTATTCACTTTCTTTAATATTGGAAAATTTAGGTAACATCAAATGAAGTTTTAGGCTGTTAGGTTTGAAAGAAAATGGAGTACTATTTCACCTGCCACATAATTAAGCTGCAAAGTTAACAACTATAGAATGTTATAAATATAAAAGGTGTTTATAGAGTTCAAAAATACTTAGATGGATTTATGTAATTAAAAACAACAAAAAAAATCATGGTCTATTCAACACAAAAATCATGTACTTTCCCTAAGCATCTAGGTAGAAGAGAAATTTTGGTCTCACCCAGTTAGCCTGTTTCAATTTTCTTAGGAGGAGCTGGTAAAAAAGACTCAGTCTAGGGCTATTATTATTTAACTTTTCTCTAATTACTTTGCCACAGAATGAGTGCAGAACTGAAAATTATCTGATAAAGCTGAAACACGTCAGGAAAGACAGATCTGGATATAGTATAATCTTAAGGAATAAAATAACCAAAATTTAATGAACTTCAGTAATATGAACACCAATGTCATCCACTGAAGGGCTAATGACAAAAACCTGCTTTTAACTCAAAACACAAGCAACCAAGAGTAATTGAGAGATGGGCGTGCTGGTCAGTTCCAGGGGTTTCTAACGGGCTGGGGTTGAGAAAAGGAGGAGGTACTCCGTGAGAAATTACTTCTTAAGATAGGAAAGCCCTAATACTATTTTTAACAGATGCTGTTGAGGTCCTGTCCATAATACGGTGATAGTAGATACATTTCCAGTCATCTAGACATGGAAGATGGAATGGCTATTTAGAGATTGCAAAAGGACTCATCTTTTGAAGAAATAAAACAACATTTAAGAGCTAGTATGATTGCTTTTCCCAGGCTGCCTGTAGATTGCAGAGTAGCTGGAATGAACAGGGAATTCCTCTTGTTCAGGTTGAGAACATGACAAATGCTGCTTTCAGACCAACATAACAAACTGTCTGCACCATAGGGATGGAAGAAGAGTGGAAAGACTTGCCTAGTGCCAGCAGGTAGTCAGAACACAACTGGGATGTACACCTGAACCTTGGAGAATAAAGGAGCAGCTTGCATATAATCTTTCAGCCCTCAGGGGGCAAACATGAAAGAAGAGGAGCTGGTAAACTAATTGGCAAAGGAGTTGTAAAATACAATGGATGAAGTAATCGTCAATGAATTCAAAATAAAAATTTGAAAGTAGATGTTTTGAAATTGCTTGCTAATATGACCAGTTGCCTGCAGTATCCGAGTTTCTTACCCTTCTTGTCATAAACAGAGTAGCATGTGCATTTATACAATATGATGTGAGAGAAAGAAATGAAATAGGTACTTGCTTTCTTACCATTGCTGCCAAACAGAAGTGCAGAATTATTCAACTGAGTAAAAACTCACTCAGACTGGGTGTAATTAAGTGCAGAATCCTTGAAGGACTTATTCCATGTTGGAGGCAAACCAGACTGAGAGACAAGAGCAAACATTTAGTCCAATTGTGTGGGTGAGTGGCTCGGGTAGGGGGAGTTCTAATAGAAACACTAAAGATAAAAGTAGTAGTGAAGTAAGAGTTCAGATTTTGTGTCTCTTCCAACTTCTATAGTAGTTGCTATTAAGAAGTAACCATTCACACATATTTATTATTGTATCTGAGGAATTACACGGATAGTATTGCTAATTAGACTTTTTAATGTTATTACTTGTATACATTCTTATACAAGCTTAGACATTGATATTTAACAGCAAATATGATCAAGGTAAAATCTTTTGCAGATGTGATCTGGTGTTCGCAGAAATGAGCTACTACTGAAGGATGATAAACTCATATTTATTGAATGCAAGTGATTCTGTCATCCTGACACCTAGCACGCTCTTCATTCACAAGGGGTTTATTCTCCGGTATGTTTATATTGAAATGAGGCTTTATCTTGTCTGCTCAGAATTTGTGATATTGTAACAGATTATATTCAATTTACATCAGACTGTGGGCTTTGTTTGTGTGGCGTAATGCTTCCAGATAGAGTGTACTTTATATATATATATATATGTATCTCCTCTGAGTTGATTGATGTCGATAAACTTACTGTAATGCATTCTTTTCACAAACATCTCAAATTGCATTTTCTAAACTGAAATCAGAGAACTCACTTACCAGTATAAGTCACTGGTTTCGGGGTTTTTTTTCTTTTTTTTTCTTTTTTTTTTCCTGCAGTTTGGCTGGATGAATTATTTGGTTTTCTAGGAATCTTAAATAGTACTTCATTATATCCTCTAACTGTTCTACTTTTTGTTTAAATTTTTTAGGATAACATTATTTATAAACATCAGAGTTCATGTTATTTGTTTAGGAAAGACAGTAACGTGCTTCATTAAAGAAGAAATAGAAATTTATTTTAATTCTTATTAACTGAGGTAAAGCTTTGCTCTAGCATTTTCCTCCCCTCTTCTCTGTCAATACTGCTCTAAGATGCGTGGGTCCTTTGCAATTCATTCACTATTTCTTACTGCTAAGAAACTGAACACCTTATTCTCATTCTTGTCACTGCGTTGCATTGTATTTACTAATTTGATATCCTTCAAGATGTTGCTTGATGCTGTGTTAATCCATTGTCTTATTGCTATTACAGTATTTCACAGCTCTCCTTTGTTGCTAAGCTCCTAGATAAATGAATCATATGACCTTGACAGTTTCTCTCTGTTAACGCCGCTGTTGCTTTTCCTCGAAGTTTTGTTCTTTGAATTGTAACAAACAGTAGGCCTAACTAAGGCTCTACAGCTGGACACCTGTAGTTAATAGAGGCTGTTAATAAGCTAGGTGAAGAAATTTGGCTAAACCAAGAACACCCAGGGAACCTGCTGCCCTCAATGTAAATGATTGCTTTGGTTCAAGGGTATATTGTAAGGGGGTTTTTTTCAGTCTTCCTCAGAATTTTCACTGGTAAAATGAAAAGAAGTACTCTATTCTGGAGGTAGGTGTTATGACATGCTATTATAGTAGTATTAATAGAGAACAACTTTGACTTTTATAGTCTTTTTGCTATATAAGCAAAATTATTTTAGTGTTTCTAATGATGTTTATTGGTTGGATTTTTTTGGGGAGTTTTGTGAAATAGAACTAAGGACTTATGCCTTTATGTTGCTTGAAGGTTTGGTTTGTTTTGATTTTGTTGTTGTTCTTTTTTCGTTCTTCCTCCAGCTTTCCTCTGCATCTAACTGGTTTTCTTGTTGCTTTTTTGTCAGACCTTTTTTCTTATGCAGCCTTGATGTGCAGTTGGAGGCCTGTGTTTGGGGATTAGGGCTTTTTAATTGTTTACTGGGGGGAAGGTTGCCTCCTCTTCAAAATGGGCATTTAATTTTGTTGAGTGTTATTCAAATAGTTGGTAATACAACATTGCTGTTTTCATATCTGAGGATTTATGTTCTCAAAAATCATCTGTGTAATTTTGAAGTAGCCTCTAGTCAGGCATAAATTTCTAGAGAAGACAACGCTAGAAAGTCACAGGTGGTGGCAGCAGCCACAGTCATTCTTCTGACTGGTCTAGAGGGCTGTAGCTCTCCTTTCTGGGGTGCACTGGTAGGCACCTAGTCTTTCCGTGCTAAATGACAGTGCGTTATTTTCTCTGTGCTAATCTGTTATCCCTTTAGGACAGGGGCTGTGTCATCTTACTATCATTTAAAACTATGAATATGAATGGCAATGCAAGTATAACTTGTAATTCTCTCTTTGCATATTAATTAGCTTTGTATAATTTAAGTTGTAACTGGCTCAGCATGTGTCCTGGGCATTATTTTTACTGAAGTGTGTCACTTTTTACTACATTAAATGAATACTCATTTAATTTCCTATCTTAACTCTGGGCCCATTTTGTTAACATCAGGATTATTCTTACGTCCCCCTGAGTCTTAAATACTCCCCTTATTTTAGTATCATCTGCAAATTTAATGATCTAAGTTATTACAGCTTTATCTAGACCATTGAATAATATATGAAAATCTGCTGGTGATAATCTACAGCCCCATGGGACTTCACTTCTTCGCAGCTGCCTTTCCGGGTACTGATTGGTATCTTGGTACTGCTGATCCCTCAAGGCAGGCAACTGCATCCGATCTGGAGTCTATTGAAGTTGATACAATTCTACAGGAAATGCAAGTGCCCAAAAAACCCCAAACTAAAGATCAAGGTTGGTAAAGAGTCAGACTTCAGGGTACTGATCCCCAAATATGAATGCTGGGTCGCAAGTGCTTGATATTGCAGAAAAGTTTAAAGCTTATTTTAAGAAAGATTTACTCAATCCACAAAAAAAGTTTCTTAATGATAACAGTGATCCATCATTTTGAATTTCCTCTGAACCTTTTTAAAAATCCAGCTATGTCGAGCATCTTGGTTTATCTAGGCTAATAACATCTTTCATTTTTTAAAAGTAACCAGATTTCTTTAACATGATTTACTCTTTCCATATCCACAATGACTCATAATGATTAAATTGTGCTTATATAATTATATCCTTTAAAATGATCTATAAATGTAACATCTCTTTTTAAAGATCAGACTCTGAGGCATAAAACTTCCTTGATTTATCCCTACAGATAAAAAAAAACCTCTAAAGGTGTTCATTGCAGGATTAGGCAAGAGACTGATAGGTCTGGAAAAGAGGTTTGAAATCTGGTACTGGACGGGATTTCCATTTTGTTTGCTAGAATAGTTGGGTGAATGACACTTTTGGATTTAAGAGCAGAAGAGTTGAGAGTCAGCTTAATTTGAGAGTGTGCGAACAAACTGAGACAAGGAACTCTGTGAAGTATTTGTATGTGAAGATTAGAGACTTGTAAATGTGGGCGAACAAAAGAAAAACAGCAGGCCTTGGAGCTGGAGGCTGGGGAGCCTCCAGCTTGGTAAGCAGGAAGAGGACAAAGCTAGGGAAGCCTGGGTGTTTCTGTAAATAAACTGTATCATCATGTCAAGAAAGAAGGAAGCTGAAAGTTAGAAGGCTTTTTGAGAGTAAATTATTAAAAATAATATATTAAGGTGGAGGTTTTTTTGCTTGTTTGGTTTTTGGTTGTGTGGTTGGTTGTTTTTTTCCTGAAACAATCAGTCGCTACATTCAGGGCTTATAACATGCCTCCATTTTTGAGACAAAATAGTAATAATTAAATATTATAAAATATTACTGCTGTAAGTGCAATTTGAAATCTGGCTATTAAGAGTAATGAATCATGTTTTTCCTAAGAGTTAGAACAATAGTGCACAAAAAGATGCATAATTTCTAACATTACCATACATTCTAGACTGGATGTAGTGGGGTCTTCGGGGATGGCTTGTTTTGGGTTTTTTTTGGTACCGTTCTTTGTCTTTGAATTACATGTGTCTGAATATTCTTCTGTTAGAAATGGTAAAAGTCTAGAGAGCTGAGTTTCTCAACCAAGAGATTGAGGGAAAGAAGATAACTGAGAAGAGACTTGATTATAGTACATTACAGTAGCACACACACAGGGAGTATGAGCAGAACATTGCTGCCATATTTACCCTTTGCAGGATGGAGAGAATGAAAAGACAAGAATCATCCAGTAGGCATTAAGCAGTCACAGCTAGGTTCAAAAGAAACTAAGGGAGATGGTCCTTCATACAGGTAGCTGATCTGTAGAACCTCTTGTTGAAGAATAAGGTGTGTGTTCTAAAAATTCACATGAGTCGCTAACAATAGACGTCTTCTCCATGAGCTTGTTAGGGACTAAAATAAAGGAATCAAGTGCAGCTCAGAAGGGACTTAAAATGAAAAACCAAAGGGGTCAGAGGCTGGTAGAAAGCTAAGAATGCCCTCTTCTTACATTTCTTCCTTTGACATTGGCTTTTTTTGTGTTGTGTTGAGCTGCCAAAAGCTACAGAATACCTATTTTGTTGGCTGGGGGGTGAACAGAGATCCGGTGAGTTCATATTTTGATCTATTCCCCTTTCTTCTCCAACATGATTTGCAAGATGTGTTATTAAGACCCTGCAGCTGAATATTTTAACATGATGGTGTTGGAAATTGCTAATATTAGATGATGTTTACTAGCTGTAGAGTATTCTGAATTTTGCTACAGTGAGGTTAGTCACTGGAAGCCTTTTAAAGGGAGAAGGATCTTGAGCTGCACATGTTTAAAATGGTTGCAGCCGCTGTCCTTCTCTGCCCTGTGGGCCTTTCACAAAAGCAGCTTGATACAGTAGACATACTGCGCACCATGCAGAGGAAAAACAGGTAATGTGGAGGGTGGTGTTACCAGTGGGATACAGGTGTTTCCCAGCCTTGTTAGGGAGTCAGTAGCTGCAGTGTTTGCTTTGCAGGTGCCTATGGACCACCACCATACCACACACCTTCTGTTATATCCTCCATAGTGCAGGATGATGGCAGAGGTTGGGGAGGAAAGTAGGCGTTAAATCGCTGGCTTTATACCTCGTGCCTTGGGAATTTACAGTTCTTGATGGCAAGGGGTGGGGGCAAAGTGGGCATTAAATCCATGTTTTTATACCTTGCAGCTTGGGAATTTGTGGTTCTATCTGTATATGTGCTTGTCTGTGAGTGAACTGTAAGGAGAAGGTGGGGGAGAGAGTAATTTTACAAGGCTGGAAAACTACTGTTCAATAGCCTTTATTCATCTATGGGAACTTTTGCCAGCTGATATACCTTATTAACAGCACAGGCTACACATTTACAGAGCCACCGCATCCAGAGTCTCTTTCATAGACAAGCTGTTCGTACTCTGCAGGACCACAGCGCTTGGCGAAAGAGGCTGAGCAATCTTTATTGAGGCAGCAGTGTTACCTCATACCCTGCTGCTAACAGAGTCATAACAGCAATGGAAGATTAATTTTCTATTTCTTTCCCCAGAGCGTGAAAGTGTATCTCTCTTAGATTCAGCCTCAAATCAAAGAATGAGATGGAAAAATTCAGTACTGCTTTCACTGTTCCACATTTATTAGGTTGAGAAAGAGTTCTTTTATTAAGTCAGATGAATGGCAGTTACATTCAGTCTTATTTTTTTATCAACTTACCAACATTTTTAAGTCACAATGGGGAAAATAAAGTATGAGAATCCTAAAGAAGAAGGGAAAAATAAGCTCTGAGATTTCATTTCTTTATACATTCACATTAGGTATTAATACCTCCTGGTTAGAAAATGCACTATATTGTTTTCATAATTCCCTCTTCCAGTCCTGGGGTGGACCATCAAGATGAAACTGTGAGATCTGGATGGAAGGACTGTATAGACTTCTTGCAATTAATTTAGCATAGACTTAATTTGATAGGCTAGTAGAATAGTTGTAGCTAATGAAAACAACAAGAACAGAATAGCACATCAAAATGCAGTGGCTTTCAACTACATCAGCACAATTCAAGAGTGATGGGTTCATAATAGTAGAAATTAGGGTCTGATGTTGGAGAATTATATTAGTGATATAGATCAAAGAGACATCTACTGTAGTGTTCTAAGGTCAGTCCGTATTTGATGCTGTGGAAGCTGATAGCTTTAATTTGTACTTTCAGACACAATAATGCAATACACCTAATGTGATTCACTTCATTCCTGTCAATGAATGTGCAATTGGTTTTGTGTTGGAAAAAGGTACCAAAGAAAAGTACAGAAATTTCTAGTCAGAGCTTTTTAATGAAGGGGGGGAAAGTTTGTAAAAATGATACTGTTTATTCTTCAAAGAGAAGGTCTGTAGATTCATTACGTTGTTTGTAGATCTCTGAGGCACTGGGCTCATCAGCCACAACTTTTGAAGTATCTATTGTTCTATAATAATTAGTCATTACGGGGCTATCTTTAACTCTCATTCCTCACTTTTTGTAATAGGAATTGCACCTCTTGGTGTAACTGCATCAGCAATATACGTGTCATTAAGATCGTGCAATGTGTTCTGCTGAGTATGATGAAGACACTTTGGTTTAGCATCTTTACAAACATTCCTTTCCCAAATGGCTGTATTTATGATTGAGCAATTAACATCAAACACCCGTGTTTTGCCTGAAGTTACACCTGTAAGACGATTCTTCTGGTCAGCTCCATATATGGCTGGTACTAAACCTTGGCATTTTGGAACAATAGGATGCTTCCAAAAAAACCCAAAATAGTATAGCATAGTTAGCTAAGCTTATGCCTTTAACATGAAATGTAATTCCAGAGCTATTCATGCTGATACCTGCCTTTCCTGACAAACAGAATGGAGAGAAAAATGCCTGCAAACAGAACATTTGCTTCAATCTGGGCAAATGTGTCCCTTCAAAAAACAACACTTATGGCCAGTCTTCTTGAACCAACACATTACCAAAGAGATTTTTTTTCTAGTCTAAGGTTATTGGTTAGATTCACTTTGAAACACTGGTGACAGGTGGAAAGTAAATGCCATCACTGCAGAAATTTCCAAAAAGGAGAACTTGATTTAGTTTGGTTGGGGCTTTTGTTTTCAAGTGTGCCAATTTATGCAGGCATTGGATGTATGCAAGGGATATTTCTGTTTCACAAGCTATAGGTAGGTAATACTATTGTTGTATTACCTTTTGTCTGTTTGCCTTTTCCTGCGTGGTTGTCTTAAAATGCATTTTATTTTCTTTAGTTAGAAAAAGTTTCTCAAGTATTTGGAACAAGTAATTTTAGAAAGGGTAGATTAAAACACTGTAGTTTGAGAAAGCATTGACCTAACTGCTCTAGTTGTGCAACTGAAGAAATGGTTTAGAGTGAAACTGATAAGAAGTTGGATAATAGGCCATCAAGCAGGATGTCTGTAGTCCATCAAGGACTAAATGAGATCTATATAAAGCACCAGTGTCGTTGTAAAATCAAGACACGTAGACTGGAAAAGATCCAAAAATAACATTTGAAGATATGTCATAAACAGACCATGTGGTTCTGATAAAAGACTAGAAAGATGCTGTGTATTTAACATATAGGTAAAACAGATAAACCAATTCAAAAGTCTTAATAGTTGCCTGATGATATCCAGTAAAAAACATCAGTCAACATGTAAGGAACTGATTCCCTCCATATGAAATAGAGCTGTTGCTTCCATACTTCATATTCCAACTGTAGAAGAGGTAGATCCTTGTTGTATTTGGACCCAGTGCATAGGGCTATGCTTATTACTTTGCATGTTGTCTGAAGAAGGAACCCACCTGATGAAGTCCAAACCTTAAGGATAGCTGAATTAATAGTTTGGTTGGTGCAGAAACAGTTTCTCCTCTAATTAAGTCACTGAAGTGGCTCGGTAGTGGTTGGATCATTGACGTGTTGGCTGCAGACATTGGAAGAGACAGACCAATGTGGTGAGAAGTAATAAAAGCAGAGCACCATTTCTGGGAACCATTACATGTTCCAAGACACTGTGGCTTTATCAACAGCTTTGACAGATTAATTACTCCATACTTACATACCAAACTCTGTCACAGGAAGGATTCAGAAGCCACCAGATGAAATGTCATGTGCTTTCCAGGAATTAATAACTGTTGGGGCTCTGTTGACTCTAGTACACAGAATTGTGTGTCTCACTATTGTGAGAGGTATTTCTCCAGACACAATGGTTCCTCAGCAGATAGTTGACTTTCTACGGTCTTGGATCTAACATCTCTGTCTTACCGTTACCAAAGGGCAGCTATAAGGCAACAATGCATCAGAATTCCAGGAAGTGGGTGTTTAAAAAAAATAAAAACAAACCACTCACCACAAAACCAAATAAACCCCAAACTCACACCAGTTTCAAAAGTATGGAGTTGTCCAGGATGGTTTTTAGACACTCAGAAAAGAAGTACCAACAAAATCTTGCCACACCGTGTCATCTGCTCTTGGCAACAAGAGAGACATCAACTCCTCAGATAAGTTGTGGCCATCTAATCATCTGAGCTCCTATCTGAAGGTGTAGAGAGAACAGTAGATTATGTGTTGTACAAACAGCACATACAGAGACAGTAGAATGGAAAAGTATAGCTGTACGTATTTCCTGTTCCTCAAAGACTTTTGAAAGAATTAGGCTGTTCTTTTAGTTAACCTTAGTAGTAACTACTGTTCTGAATGATTTGTTCTTCAATTAAAAAATCTTGCAAATGGTGTATGAAAGTTATAATTTCAAGCATTTTTTTTGCTATATTTAGGGACCATGTTTTATCTCCAAGAAAGTATTTTGTTAATGATGTCTCTGAAGGTTATCCATGCCTTATGTTAAGCATTCAAACTCCTACCAAAGAAGAGGCAAGACGTTTTGAGGGGAGGAAGGAGAATGTTTACAGAAGTCTTAATTCAAGCTCCAATTCTAACTTCAAAGCATGAGAAATAGCCATATCCAGTTCGTTAGATACAGCAAATAATTGTAGGATTATCATTCAATCCAGGTATAAGATTTCTTAGGGTAGCTTCACTCCTAATCTTCACTCCAAAGAGAGGAGAGGCCTCTTGCATGCTAACTGCCATGAGAAGGAATCAAAAAGAGATTAAAATTCAGAAGTATCCCTAGAATTACTATTTTTAGGGTGTGTAATCTGTATTGTAACTGCTTTAGCAAAGAGAATTTCAGAAGGTCAAGATCTATTCAGGAAGCATCAGAGCTACAATCCACATGGGACAAAATACAGCAGTTCTTCCAAAAATAAACCCAGTTACAAGAAATCTAGGGCTTTTTAAAGCCTGTATCTATTAAATAAAAGTCTGGCATGTTCCCTGTCTTCCAAAAGCTCTAAATTGTCATGGAATGCATATTCTCTCTAACCAGTTATTTAAATTTCTTTACTTTTTGAGGTCTGTGAAGTACAATGATTTCTCATTAACTTTAGAATGTGGATATACAGTTTAAATCAAAAGCCAAGTATTGTGTGATCCAGTATCCCCAAATCCCACTTAGGCACTAAGAAGAATTGTAAGCATAAAACGTAAATTCCAGGCAGAAATCCAGATAGTTAATAGTTAATATATGAAGTCATTAGACACTATTTGGTATGAAAATTCCCCAGGTATGGACCTTTAGTTGTTTTGAGGTTTCATGGTTTTTTGGGGTTTGGGGGCAAAAGGGCGGGGTTTAATGCTTGTATAGACACACACATTTACAGCCTGTTCTGATCCAAATTTAGTCAGATAGACATAGTTCAAATGTTAATTCAAATAGTTAAATTTCTTGGAAAATACAGACTTCTTAAAGGCTTCAGCCATTAGGAAGAAGATGGTGGTCTTCTTCCTGCTAATCTAATTCCTTTTATTCTGATTGCAAAAGCTAGATTAGAGGCCCTTGTTGGAAGCTGGAAATATTTGTCTTTCCTCTAGCTAGCTACGTAAATATTTGAGGTAAGCAATTCCATCTGTTTTATGCTTGCCTTAGACCAACCAAGATGTTGCTGCCTTTTGGGAGAACCTGAAGGAGTAGTTAAATTGCATTCAAAGTGAGCGACACAGATATAGATGAGCCCCAGAGTGATTTACAGCAGACTGCTGAGGTTGAATTCTGTGCCTGTCAAGGGAGGAAGGACACGCCTAATTTAGTCACACAGGACTTTTTTCAAAGGTCTTCAAAGACATTTAACTCTCTCATTGAATGCATATATGCATTAGGTGTACCAGAGCAGCCTGTTTACTTGGTCCCAGAAGGAACTTTTGCATTTCTTCTTCCTGGAATTTTCAGTTTGCAGGAATGCTGGGGCTGCCAAGCACTATGAAAATGTCATCCCACCCGTGTGCTTCTGGTAACGCAGCAAACGTGGAATATTTTTTTGGTATAAAATAACTTAAAAGCCAATGAAGAAGCATTGGTTCTGTTTGTGGCAAAATCTGCTTCATAGATAAAAGAGCACTATACAATTCAGAAGCTTATGTAACAGAATCTGAAATATATGAAAGTGTTACTATTCAAATCTGGTATTAAAAATACTTGACTTGCCATCAGTTTAACTTTAGGACCTGTAGTCGGTGTTGCTAAACTGAATTTTATTGGCTTAAGATTTGTCAAAGAATACCCCCCAAAAAAGATAATTTACTACTAATACAGGATGCAAAAATGAGTTGAATCTAACGTGGTGGAAGAAAAAAATATTTGAAATAATATTTTTTTAAAAAATTAGCAGTCAGTATACTTTTGATGCAGAAAGTTATTGACAGCTGCATACAGGGAGTAGTTTTAAAAACCTTATTTATTTCTGGAGCCTTGCTTTCTATGGAAAAAAAAATACTAAAATAATCCGTAGAAAGCATATTTTTCCCCCAGCAGTTCACAGATGGATAATTCATCAACCAGTTCTCAAAACAAAGAGAAAGACCAATTTAAAAACTTGGAAGGGTGCAAGAACAAGATTTCCTTTCTTCTGCCCTTTTCCTCTAGTAATCACAGTGAAAATGTTCTCTGGAGGAGCTTCTAGAAACTGTTGCAGGATAAGCAATTGCCACAAGAATGTTAAATGTTTGGAGGAGTTTTAAAAAGAGGGATGAATGAAAACTCTACTTTGGGGACAAATCTGACTGTATCAGAGTCTGTTTATGTAACTTAGCACTTGAGCTTGTCTTATAAGGCAGTTACCAGTCATGAAAAAAGGTAAGGAAGGCAGAGTAGCGTCTTAGAAATCTGTGCTGTGTTAGCTACTTCTACTTTTCCTCTAGTGCTTTTCCAGGCAAAATAGTTGTAGTGGGTCACTATTTAGTGATTTAAAGCAGAAACATTTCACAATCCTAATAGGTCTTAATGTTGAAAAATTAATGTATTCTTCCTTTCCATTTTCTCTACTCTCATGGTGCTTTTTGAGTTGTATGATATATTTGACACACAAGGTTTTCACGTTTAGGAAAAGCGAAAGATCCAGTAAGACACCTGGCTAAACAAAGATAATATGAATTTATTTTTTGTTTCACTCCCACCCAAGTGAGTTAATTCATCTGTGTTTTATCTTAGTTGATCTGTCCTCATTCAACTCTTGACCTAGTCATGTAGACAACCAACTTTGTAATCAAACACAGGCACTGAGCTGACTGCCTGACTCTACTGAAAGTGCAATAGCCAAACATGCCTACATCAAACAAAACAATGATGGAATCTTGTAATGACTTATGGACAAAACCAACTAGGCCAGGTAAGAAACTATCCAGTACTTTTCCCTGGATTTTTAGGGGGAAGAAGGAGGAAGAAAAGAGCAGAGCCATGTGAAACTGGCTCAGCTGCCAGGGCCTACAGCTGTGTCAACACCACATCATAGCTGCCAAATGTCTCTGTGACTGCAGAGAGCAGCTCTTATTCCATCTGGGAATAAGGAGCTATTTTTCACAAAACGTTGTCTTCCTTTTAATAAATAAGATATGTTAGGATCTGTTTTAATGGTCTAATTTTGGTCTAATGGATTTAAGATTACTCTTTACAGCCAGATTATGATCCTAATTTGATCCTGCTGGGGCCAATGCAGACACATTGCACGTGTAAATTAAATGACATTTCAGAGCAATGAAGCATCTGGAGAAGACACCACTGTCACTGCACTTGCACCTGATTTGACTTGCCTTATCTATTCCTTGTTTCACGCCTCCTCTACGTATCTCATTGGGTATACATAGTTAACTAAAATTAAACAACATGCAGCAAAGAAACTTCTATTAAACCTTTTAACAGATCACTTACTAACAGAATTAATCGTAGAACCATAGAACAGTCCAGACTGAAACAGACCTTGAAAGATCATTGGTCCAACCTTTCAAAGGAAAGGGGCTCTAAATGAGATTATCTAGCACACTGTCCAATTGCATTTTGAAAACCCTCAGTGACGGGGACTCTACCACATCCCTGGGGAGGTAATTCCAGTGACTGATTGTTCTCTTTGCAAAAAATTTCTCTCATATATCAAGAGGAATTAGGTGGACTTCTTCAGTCAAATTCTGCTGTAACAGATGAATCAGATGGAAATTGGGCTAAATGCACACTATTTTTCTTGAGTCAGTAGAATCAAGAATGGCTTAATTGTCTAGATCTCTGTCCATATAACTTACGCTCCCACTGTGTTTACCAAGAGTTGTCAGATAGTAAGGGATACGAGGCACTGAGTGAATTCACGCATAATTTTAGAAAAGTCTTTATTGTGATCCCTTTATTACTTTCTAAGAAAGGCCAAAAGCTTCCTTTAAATCAACTTTCCTATCAGAAAGAGCCCTAATATTACTTATGTCATTCTTGACCTTTCAGTGACACTTGCGTTTAGGAGCATTTGCATTCCCTGAGTGAAAGATCAGTCTGTTCTGTTGTTGATCCAATATTTAGACAAATATATTTAGACAATTGAAAATAGAAAACTTGAACTACTGGTTATTTTTACTGAATTGTTCAGTAGAAGAATACCTGCCACTCCTAATAATTCATTGATTGCTAACAGTCTTTAAGGGTAGCAGAATATGTGATACAGAGTCTTGGATTCAACTTTTATTTTTTTGAATGATCAGTTTTCAGACTATAGACATAAAAGAACGTAAATGAGGCTGCTATTTATGGCTAAGGCAGTGGGAATTTTGTATCTTAATGTTGTGGGAGATCTGCAATGTAGCCTATGCTTCTGCACAGACTTCTGTGGCATTTTATGGACTTTGTATAGCCTTGCTCATTTGTCAGATTAAGCTAGTGCATATGTTTGTGTGTTTTTCCACACAAATTAATAGACAACAACTTTTGGCCTTAGTGAGAACTTAGTTTGGTTTTTGGTTTAGGTTTGTTCAGTTGTCAGTTTCTTGAAGAAAGATATTACAATCAAGTCCTGTCCTTTCATCTAAGTCCTGTCCTTTCATCTACCACATCCATACAAGGAAGGAGACAAACTCCATCTCTGTATCCTTTTTATTTATTTATTTATTTATTTATTTATTTTATTTGGATGCAGTGTTGACTCTTTGACTGCTAAAAAAGGAGTCCACTTGTTGCCTCCTTCCCTGTAGAAAAAAGGTGGTGGCCCACATAGGACCATTTTGACATAGCTTTCGTACCACTACTGCTATCCAATGTTGGAGAGCACCAGCATAGACCATGTTTCTAAGCTTTTTAGTGAGCTGTGCAGGCAGCATGACAGCTGCAAGTGAACACTGAATGTTAGAGAAAAGGGTTTGAGCACTGTTTTGCATTACAAGGGCAGCTCAATCCTTAGTGCCTTAGAAGTCATCTGTGCTCAAAGAATCACAATTTGAGAACCACAATGTAGACCATGGAACTCATTGTCTACCTTTCTATAGAACTGGTTGTATATATTTCTATGAAAAATCTTTTAAAACTAATCTTTTAAGAGAAGAAATGCCTTGACATTTGTTTTTCCTTTGTTTTTCATGGGCACTAGATATCAGTTTAGAATGGACAGAGTATCCAAATAGATAGAATAGATATTTGATGAAAACTTGTTCTTTGAATTGAAAGGGAATGGTTTTGAAGGAATGCTAAAAATGGTCTTCATGATGGAACCAAAATGGAAACAATTTTTTAAAGTGATATAAAGGTAGAAAAGCTAGATAAATTCAACTAAAGTTCAGATTTTCATCTTAAAAAAAAAAAAAAACAACCAAACACCAAAAGGCCAACAACTTGTCTTTCCTGATTTTCATATTGCCAGTATACAGATGTTGATACTGAATTTAAAAAAAAGCGCACATACTTTAATTTCAAAACAATACTTTCTTTAATTTAGAAAGCATGCAAATATAGTAACTCAAAATGCTTAATAACAAGGAATTTGCTTTCCACAATAATAGATGCAAAAAACCTCTTGGAATAAATATTATTAATTTAATCTTTCACTTAAATTATTCTTAAGTCAATTTATAGTAATACATTACTAAATATTAAAACACCTAAATCAGCAAGTCGGAAATTTAGCTTTAACAATGGACTAAATTTCCTCTGTTACATCCAGGAAAGATTCGTAATGAAGCACAGAGTGTTTCACAAATACATACATACTTCATAGGATTGTGTGTCAGTGCATGTGGAAGAGATAAAAGTATTCTGGAAGGAGTTCAAAGGAAATATCCCTGTAACTATGGAAACAAAAGCCCTTCTGCCCCATGTTGAGAAGAAAAAAGATTGTTAGATTACATGAACATCTTCCTTTTAGTACCAGTTTGGCCAAGACAGATTTGTCCTCCAGAGTTGATGAGGCTTTGAAAGAGATAATGATGAGATATCTCCATAAAACTCCAAATGCTTTTCTTATGACCTGGGGAAAGACTTGAAAAAAGCATCTTGCAGCATCATTCACTCACATATGATTGAAATCAAGCTCCATTTCAGAAAAGTTTTTCCTTGCATTTGGCTGGAGTTCCAGTTTGTGTGCCAAATACAGGAATCGGCCATTTCAATTTTAGTATGGCTCAGACTCTGGACTTTTTAATAATAAATAAATATATAAATAAACTTCATAAGTTCAGTATTGCAGAAATTTCAACTTTGAGTCAACAAATGAGAAACAGGACTTCCTATAAACCTTTGGATAACATTTCATTCTATTAAACATAATTTAATCATAGTTACATAAAGATGACAATATAAGAAAATGTTACAAAAGGACTGGAGTCATACAGGGTGAAATTTATACAGGAATTTTGGACCATCTCCCTTTCTTCAATCATTTCACCACTTTAATAGGGATGGGCAGAAAAAAGCATAGGTGTAAAAGTTATAAAGTACAAAACTGTGTATCCCATGCTACTCTGAAATGTCTTTTCCTTTGTTAAATACAAAAAATGGGATTTCTTTATACACTTTTTCATCATCTGTCTCTTCTGAGCTTCATCCCTATTCTTTTTTTTTTTATCTACTCTTCTTTCATTCTGAAAAAGTGTGCAAGTGGGGGGGAAACCTTGTCCACTTCGGTTTGAGCTACACCAATGTCAGAGTTTGGCAACTGGGAAATGCTACTTGTCCAAGATGTCTTGGAAAACTGTAGGTATTATAGTGTGTATACATTTTTGAATGTTAATGTTAATTCTTCAGACAGTTCAGACAGTTCTTCAAATGCATCTGTCCTGCACTGCTGCTGTCATTTCCTGAAAGTCTCATATGCCTGTTTGTGAATTTTTTTCCTTCAACTTAGACTTTCATTATTTTGTGCCTTCATTAGGTTCTCAGCTGAGGTTATGTGTCATATTATAAGGTGGATTAATTGCTTTTGCATCTGCTGAATGTAAATGACTTGAAGTACTGAGTAGCACTTTTACTCTATTAATAGCATTGTGTAAAAAAGTATACTGGACGATATGAATTGGAAGACACTTCTGTAGACTCATTGATGCTGTATTTTAAAATGACATTAACCATTTTTAAACTTGAAGGACTTACTCGGAATTTTGAGGATTTTCTTCCCATGCTAAAGAGCCACCAAAATATTCTCTACAGGTAAAATTTTACATACAAGTTTTAAAGAATTTTTCTGCCATTTCTTCAGGATTCTTACAAAGCCCATAAGGCCTTAAAGCTCTGTGAGGATTGAAAATGACTGCAGAAAAGAGATGTTGCCCATTCCAACTGCCTCATCTCTGAGGCAGTTCAGGATGCAGTTTTGCAAGAGTGGTCTAAAGCCACACTTGGCTTTTTGATTCTGCATTATGAGTTTACAACATGTCTTGCTCAGAATGAATGGAGTTTACTGTAGGAAAAATATAACAGTAGGATTTACTTATTTTTATCAGAAAGGCTTTTAATTTAGCTAACAACAGCGCCTTGCCAGGGGAAGCACCTCAAAGCACTTTTCTCAGATTTCAGGAAATAACTAATGAGGCTCAGTTAGCAACACCTTTTCTGTATGTCAAGAATAGAACTTAAGATAGCAATGAAATGGTTAGACTGCTGTGCTTAAAAGTGCAATCAGAGGTATTATTGCATTCTGTTTTCTTCATATGTTGTTAATTATGTGAATACTTAACCTCTGCCCACAAAAACTAAGCAAAGGAAAAAACCTACACAACATACCTTTCTTCTGGTCTTATTCTCTGTCCTTAGCTTTCCCATTGTAAGATGTGAATTGCTATGACTAACAACCTTCTGCAGAAGACTTGGCAATTGATAACTCAGCAGACATAATGAATAGCTTTTTCCAATTTGGGTCTGTGGCCCTAAGCAAGGATAGAGCTCTGAGATCATCCCATTCTCCTTTTCTACTACATAATTACTTCTGCTACAGCAGCACCTTGGAGCCATAATCAAGCCTGAGATTCCTTAGTGCTATAGAGCATACAATTACAGAATAAAAAGAGGTCGCTGCCTCACCACGCTGATGCACAGAGTAGTAAAATAGAGACATGAGATGGGTAGAAACTGATGCAAGAACAGAATGAAAAGAGAAGTGATATTAGACAACCCATGACCGTCAGAGGTAGTCAAGTTTTTGCACTGCAGAGGTTAATATTCATATGGTATGGGATATTCCTTTGGTCAGTTTGGGTCAGCTGTCCCAGCTGTGTGTCCTCCCAACTTCTTGTGCACCCCCAGCCTCCTCACATGTGGGGCAGTGTGAGGAGCAGAAAAGGCCTTGATTCTGTGTAAGCCCTGCTCAGCAATAACAAAAAACATCCCTGTATTAGCCACACTGTTTCCAGCACAAATTCAAAACATAGCGGTGTACTAACTACTGTGAAGAAAATTAACTCTATATGAGCCAAAACCTTGCAGGTTGGGTTGCAACAGAAGGAAGAGTAGCTTTCAGATATTTATGGGGAGCTCCTCTCCTTTGTCTGTGGGTGCCAAGGCTGTGATTGCACTTGCAGCTCTCCGGCAGAACAAAGCACTTGTAGCTATTCCAAATGCCTCAGCCATGCTGCTTCGGTGGTTGGTTTCTTTAGCAGAGGGTGCTTGCATAACAGAGCTATTTGTAATGTATTTCCTGAGTTGCAGGGCTTGAAGAAAGAAATCTCTCAATTTAATTTACATTTAAAAAGTGAATTTACTACACTTTTGAATCATCCTTAGCAGCTTAGCATCATAACACAAACAGGGTGCTGTCTCAGTTATGCACAACATGGTGTCTAAGGACACAGGCAATGTATTTCAAACTCACTTAAAACTAATTGTCAATGTGAAATTATGCTTTCTCATCTATATTTTTTAAGTATATGTCTGCATTCATAAACTTTGACAGATTGTTAATACTATTCCATTCATAATTATTCTCCCATGCAATTTCTTAATTACAGGAGGTGAACTTCTTAAAAGAATTCAATTTTTAAATTGGCAAAAGAGCCCCTGTGACAAAGTTAAGGTTTTTCTTTTAATATGTAACAGCATCTCAATATTCCTTGTGAGGTTTTAAAGGCCAATGGACTGAGGAGGATGAGAAGGATTTTTGGTATTGCTACTTTTCTTTCAGAGAACCTACAGGGTGTCCACATCCATACTCTCATGAATCTCTACTTTAGTTTGAGTAATTTCAATTATCTAACAGCAATGCATTGGCACAGGCAGTGAACCAGTCTTCAATATCAAAACAGAGGATAAAAATAATCCATTCTTTTTCCAGAGTTATTTCATGCCCTTTAGTTCAGCTGACTGCTTCTATTTTCACTTATAACCGTGGTGTCAGCTGTGTTATTTTTATGTGAAAAAATAGCCATGGAAAACTAGACTTGATCTTTCCACTTTTAAAAAACAGATCCAATAATCTACTATTTCCTTTTAGTTATGTTCTAAGCCATAGTACATTAAAAAATTGGACTATACAATCTAGTTACCTAGCTGTAACTTGGAGTACTCTTCTGCACTATGTTCTCTCACTAGAATATTTCCTTTATGCTATTCTGGGCTCTATTATAATGATGATAATATATGGGTCCTAAGCAGGATGTGCTTCTACCCCTTTCAAATAATTATAAATTTAGAAAAAGGTCTTATGGCTTTTTAACTTCTTTGCCAACTAATGATATGCTCTATGCTGTTCCAAATTAAACTTATTTTTATAACCCAGTGAGGGAGTTAACGCTGATAGAGAAGTTAAACATACATGGCAAGATGTCATCATAATGAATAAGTTTTATCATACAGCTTCTTTCTTAATCCCTCTTTTTGTATAAGGATTTTCCAAGTAAGTTAGGGAAATGGGTGCTTTAAGGTGGGTGCAAAACTAATGGGGTAACTGTACCAAGAGAGTAGGAAACAATTGCCAGCTGTCCCATTGGAACGATGTGTTCATTGGAAGTTTTCATTGATCTTCTCTGATTCTGGTACTGTTCTATATTTCAACAAGGACCAATAAAATAAATAGGATGTTCACTGAACTGTGCAGCAGTTGCAAGTGAAGGAGGGATACAATTCTCTTGAAAGATGAACTCGTAATTCAAAGTATCTTAATAAACTGGAGAAATAATAAGTAGTATAATAATAAATAATATTATTATTGTCATTGAAATTTCTAGTTTATTTTGTTTTTTAAATATGTGCAAAGTTCTGTCCTGGGTAGAAATCATCAAATGTGGAAAGACAAGTTGGGGATTTGCTGTTCAGTAGTACTAGTTCCTAAGAAGAGGATCTTGTTTACTGTGAATTACAACCTGAACGTGAGCCAATGATTTCAGATTACTGAAAGTTTTAGGAATTGAATGAAGGAATATCATTTGTAATGCATTCAATATAGCATCTCTGTTTTACCTAGAACTACTATCAGTCACAGCTGGAGTATTTTTTTCCCCTTTTAGTTATCATACTGAAGAAATGTTGTTGGAAATTGTACAGAGGAGAGCAATGAAGCTTATTGCAAATTTTTATAATATGACCTATGAGAGAAAGCTGAAAGAAGTGGTTGTTCAGTTTGGAGAATAAAAAACTACAGGGTGACAGAAGTCTTCCAGTACCTCAGTGTTATCTGCTAATAGGGAAGGAGCGCAACATTGTCTCTTCATTGCGGTTATGATGAAGAATAAACAGTAGGCAGCACAATACTAAAATAAGGCAGATCTAAAAAGTTTATCTAAGCATCAAATACAACAGTAAGGACAGTGAAGAATGGGAAAAAACCAAAAATTTAAGTGACAGTTTAAACCAATTGGACAAACAAAGTAGGAATGCTTTAGAAATAATTACTTCTGCCATGTAACTGGAGGTTGGACTCGATAAGCTTACAGGGTGGCTTTCACTCTTATTTTTTTTGTATTCTATTAAATATTCATGTGATACTTTAGCATAATTTCTAAAGTTACTTAAATAAGACTAGACAAAGGGAGAGTAAGAGGTAAAGTTAGGAGAAGATAACTTTTTTTTTTCTTTCTTTCTAAACAACAAGTTTAGTTTGAGGAAAATCTGTTTAATTAAATGATAATTAGGAAAACTGATATAATTAAGAAATTTCAGTGTCACAGATGAAAAAAATTAGATATCTGCAACTGTTGTAGTACAGATAGCACGTGTTTGCACTGTGAGAAAAGGCTAATTGTAATTTTTGCCTTTGGCAAAGGTACAAAGTGATTTTTTTGCAGTTTAATATTTCTAAACACTTCATAATTGCAACCAAATCCAACATATTGCATCACCACTTGCCAAAGTCTCACGTTTGCTGTATCACACTTTATATAACACTTCTGTTCCCATCTATTTCAGCTCAGACATGTACCCTCTAAAGTAATTGCAATATATGGTAGATATACAAGAAATAAAACTTCAAATTTTAAGAAATGGAGAAAAATTACATGGGTTCTCTACAAAAGCTTAAGGGATGGGAAATCTACCGTAGCAACATAGGAACTCACTACAGAATAGCTGTTGCATATTAACTGTAGGATATTTCTCTACTTTTAAAACTCTGGGAATGCCATTGTGCTGTATAGGTATGCAAGGGTTGGTCTAATCCACATTGTTGCACAATCCTTTAAGGATAAAGATAAGATCAAGATAAAATAAGATAAAATTGGTAACTAACCAGCAGAAGGGAGAAGAACATAGAATTACATCAAATATGGTAGTGAAAATCCACAGAAAATATGGTGAAAAGAATATCTGCAATATCTGTCTGTCCTAAAAATATATGATATTAAGGCACTGAAAAAACCCCAACCTGTGTGTACTTACCAATCAGTATAATCTGTGCTCAAATGCATGACTTTTCATACATTGCTGCATTTCATCCTTTCTTCCTTTACTGGTGATATATAGGTGTGGCAGTGACATAAAGTTGTTTTGTTAAATGAGGGAGAAAATTTTCTCTTTAAATGAAATATATAAATGAAACAAATTCAATTGCAAAAAAATATGCCAAGCTGAAAATTATTACAAAATCAAACAATGGCCACAAACAAATTATCTTCAGTTACTCTTTTGTCCTCACTTAAAACGTCTGTAGAAATTGAGCAATTATCCTCCAAAGCCCAGATGGAAGTAGGCAAGCCTGAACACACATGGGCAGAATCCATCCTTGTAAATTCCCCATCTGAGATTTGGAATGTTCAGAAGGAAACCATACATCACTTCATCAATACTCAGAGTGAGGAAAAAGAGGAAAACAGACTAGCTTTAGACCAATTTGTACAAATGATCCTTTGGTTTCTCTGGGGGAGGCAAAGAAAGAGAGCGCCTTTTTCGTTTGTTTATTGACAGCAGAAGTCCCCAGTGCCTTTCCACCAACCCATTCCCTATTTGCTCCTTCTTCAGCAGCTTCACACAAGTGTCTCTCCCAGATGGTGGCGGCTTTGGAAAGGGGGTGGTAAGAAGGGAAGAAAAATACATTTTTGAGGGATAGTGGGCTGCTTTCCAATTTTATTTCTAAATAGGATCTTACTGGGTTTTTTGATGCCTTTCCCATTCCCTTACAGTAGGAATAGACAAGATTGCTTGACACAGGTTTACTGATGCTTAACAAAATAAAATTAGGAGTCTTAGGGATTTTTTGGGGTTTTTGGGGTTTTCTTAATTTTTGCGTGCTACTTTTTATTTCCTAGAGAGTTGCAGATAAAAACTAGCAGATCCAATGTTATCCCAAGGCAGGGGAAAAAGAAAAAAAATAAATCTCTGTGATAAGATCAGTGAGTCGGAAAATTTTACTCTAATGGATCAAAGTGTATTTAAATAAGACATACCTTTGCTCATAGAGAATGGGATGTTTTTTGTGTTTCAAAGCTCTGAGTAAAACCTATGCAGACGATATGTAGGTAAGGGAAATGTTAAAAGGGAAAGAGATACTGACTTTTATTTCCTTTAGAGCTTGCTTAGTTTCAGATTTTCTTGGACAGGTGGATATGCTCTCAGAATAACATAGGCAATCCTAGAGGGTGAAAAATATTCTACTTGAATATTCCTTCTCCATAAAATGACTTGGTACCAATATCATCTCGTACTCAGGAAATCAAGTCCACATGGTTTTAGCTGAATCTTCTCCCTTTCAGTAGTAAGGTCATCAAAGCAATGTCTGTCCTAAATATTACGTCTTCACATACATGAGCAAAGGAATTGCAAGGAGTAATCATTTGTTACGGTGACATTTCAGGAATAGCAACAGCACTTCATTAGGGACACTAGAATGGATTCAGAGAACAGAGGGATTAGAGCACACTAGATATTAATTTATTTTTTTGTTCTTGTTGTTAATCCAAAAGAAGTTGCATATCTTGGGGTTTAGATTTTAAAATTTTATTTTGTTTAGAGATGCACTTATTATTGCATGTTGTAAGAAATCCAATGAGAGAAAATATATAAATGTTATAAAGAGAGCATGATGCTTACCTCATCTGTTATTTATTATGAAACACAAGGAAAATTAAATTGAATAAAAACATAAACCCAAATTATATTTTTCAGCCACTAATTTTTGACACATGGACAGAACTTCTGACTAAGTCAAAAGATAATTCTTTTTTAAAACTCAATCTTTAATTAAAGATTTCAAATTATCTTGGGTAAACTGTTGAAAACTTCATTGCTGTTTCTTAGATTGTTTCTAATATAAGATCAGCTTTCAGCCTTTGGGGTTTTTTTTAAGACCTCTTTGCTGTCAATATTTCACTCAGAAAGATATTAATAGACATTTTCTTTCTCATCTTAGGATATGTAATACAGATTGAGCATTTGAAATACTGTTTCTGTGAAAAAAAAAATGCTTTTATCTGCTTTATTTCAATGTATCCTCAATATTCAGTAGTAGATCTGTTGGGTTTTTTTCCTTCCTTGTGCTTGAGAACCTATGTAAGTGACTGCTTCTAGGCTTCTGGAATATTATTCAAATATCTAAAGCTAACCACACATGCAACTGCATTGACTTTGTGATACCTAGACTCTGGGTGGGACACAAAGATTTTTCAGAAAACAAATTTGTGGTAGTTGTACATTTAATCATAAATGATCTAATTTGCACACTTCAAAAAGTATTTAATTGTAAGAATTAAAAAGGATGTCATGAAGTACTATTGTCAGATATAGGACAGCTGAATGTTGTCAGTCAAAACTTAAAAAGAAAATATCTCTAATTTTTTTTTTCTCTGCTGATTCCTGCTTCAATTTTCAACTAATTAAAACATGACCAATGGTTATAAAATGGTATGTCAATAAGGCACTAAGGAAATGACTCATAAAACATTAAGGGAAATTAAACATTGAAAACCACTGTGATAGGCTTTGGCTCAGAGAGAAGGAACTGGAGTACAATGGAATTGCATTAATCATTACATTTGCCTGTATATAATATGTGAAATAAGTACATAACAAGTAATACCACCAAGGTAGTAAGGTATGTGTTGTAAGTCTGTTACTTGCTAGAGACAAGGAACTTTTCCTTCTCCCCTGTGCAGGCATTCATATTTGTATCAAACTATAATGATACTTCAAAAGTAGAGACAGAAATTCCAGAGCTGTCTAAAATTACACCGATAATAAACCCCTGAAAGGAGTGCTCTCCTGGTCAGAGCTCTCTGTACCAGGCATAGCTGTGCACAAAGGAGCTAGGATGGTATCTCTGCCTGTGGGTAGTCAGACTTATGGCAGGTGTGAAACCTGCAGCCCAGGGTTCTATGGCGATAGAGTTGATGGCATGAGAAAAGACCTTTAGAATAGTTTGGCAATTCTGCCACCCTCTGTAATTGTCTGTTTTACACGGAGGGCCCATCTGTTTTTTCAGAGGAATATGAAGGAATTAACAGAAAAAAGAGCACCTATTCCTCCCCACCATCTTGGGGACCATGCCTTGGCCAGCTCTATGGACCACAGGTAATGTTCTTTACAAGGCAATGTATCCTACAATTCAGGGAGATGTATACATATTCCTGATTATTGCCCTGACCACCAGATTACACCAAACTACATTAGAGACAAATAAGAAATCCTCATAATTAAGTACGATTTCCTTAAGTGTTCACTAACGCATAAGTGAACAAGGAGAAAAACTGTGCAGAGAAAGGATGAATGAAAATGTAGCATTGGCATAGTGGTAATGAAATTACTTTCTTCCTGTTTAATAAATATGCTCTGTAGGATCGAAAGAGCTACTGTTTTTCACTGATAAACTCAAGGTTGTGTTATAAATCATCAGGAGTGACAGATAACCTCAGTGTTTATTCAAGAAATGTCTCAAGAAATCCAGTCTAAATCCAGCTAAATATATATGAGGACGGCTGTGAAGGAGAGTTAAGAGTCAGTATAATACTGTAGGATTATTAAAATCAGGGTTTTCCAGTTTTATTTCCTAAAGTGTTTCATGTTTCAAACCATGTAATTGATAAATCATTAAAAAGAGTAAGAACTTTTGAGAAAATAGTGACTTGGATTCAGTACTTATTTTAATAGAGACCTGTACTTATGTTTGTAGAACAAATAGTCAATTTTACCAGCAGTGTGAGCAATTTAACTGTTTCAAGCCCTGCATGGTCTAGAAATACAAATCACTGGTAGAGTACAAGGTAATTCAGGGCCCTATTCCGTTTAAAGGCATGTAAGAACTAGGAAGCCCTAAGGTACTATGCAATAATTAGTATTTGAATAGCAATCCAAAGACAAATTTTATCTATGCTTTTGAAAGTAAATGGACCAAATTTAATGTTTTCTGTAAGTAAAACACTGAACCCCCAAGGGTGTTCTCTGGTTGCTTTCTTGAACAGCAGAAAACATCTGGACTTGCCTGGAATATTAGAAGAAAAAATGCTGGATGAAAGAGAAAATCGGGGACCAGAAGTTCCAGGCATGTAGCCATTTTTGAATTATAGTCAAAGATTGTGTAGCTGATTCAAAAATTGGTGTGAGTTCAGGATATTTTTCCAAACAGAGACTCTGGGGAAATTAGGAGTCAGCTAATGGTGTGAAGCTAGACTGCAGTGCATTACATCTGCATGGATGGTCTCTTTCGAAAGAGTAGCCTTGAGTTTCTTTAGTCAAGTCAATCTTCATATGAAATAAACAACAGCGCAAGAGTTGGATGATGCCGTTCACTTCACACCTTCAGTTAATTCATTTCTACTTCCCTAAGTGTCCTTCTGCAGACAGGTCCAAATTCTTGGTCAGTGATATCATAATGTCATGCAGGACAGCAAAGAAGAAAAGGCAACAAATCCAGCTGAAGTGTTGAAGGTTTGGTAGAGAACAACCTGAAGTTTCTAAAGGTCTCGAAGATCTGACAGCATAAGTAGGCATCCCCACTTGATGCATTTAAAATAAAATACTCCAAAAATACCTCAGAATTACTAAGTATGTTAGAATTTATGGCCTCTCAGGGCTTTAAGTGTCCTTTACTAAAGAAACTAAAACACAGTATTGCAAAACACATCCTAAGTCATTGACTGAGGTGTGACATACTCCCATTGTTTCTTCTCCTGGGGTGCTGGACTACATCCTCACATGCCTTTTAACAACCACTGCCTCATGTATTTGCAGGTGTCAAACTACCTCATCTGTGAAGTCAGTTCACAGAGCTTGGCTAATTTAATTTCAAACAAATGATTACAATCACTCTTTCAATGAGCATCAAAACATCATAGATGATGCAAGAATATTTTGTGTTTCAAGGGGTTATATATATTTAATACTGCCTAATCTCCTTCAGTTCTTTTCCAAGTCAACACCAAACTGATATATTATTTTTTTATAGCCAGTTATTTTAAACTACTATTTCTAACCAGAAAAGAGAAACCATTTGCAAGACTAGACTTATAACGGTGTTTGAGTTTTACATCTTCAGGAACGTGCTACACCATACTGAAGAAGCTATGAGCCAATTAGGCAATATCTGTGTTTTCTTCATTTGTTTTCCATTGATTTTCTGAGGTGTTAGCTGACCTTAACAAATGGGTTAAGATTTATAATTATTTCACCTGTTGAAAGTAGTAACAGAATGTAAGGATACTCTCAGACAGATGTATGGGAAATGTCTTGAAATAAGAGTGAACAGGATTAAAGTAGCTTTATGGATATCATTTCTGTAACCTTTTTTTAAGGGCATTTAAGGCTGCTAAACAGAGGTTTTACTCTAAAAATTAGTGCAGTTAGAAAACAAATTATGAAGTCAGTTCTTGTCTCCACCAAAAATATACCAAAGACATCTAAGAATTGTCGACTAGCAAAACATCTATTCAGTATGTTAAAATACTTGTAAATAACTTGGTGTCTTGGTCCCAAGAAAATTTCATATTAAGTTTAGGAGGACCTATTTTAATTTGTATTTTTAATGATGGAGAATAAAATTGTATTTTAAAAAAATGTACAGGAAAGAAAACAAAGTATCTAAGAAGTAAACCGATATGATCTATGTTTGTAAGAGCTTATTAGTTACTCTTATTTTTCTAAGTTTGTACTTTATGTATGGAACACATGATGTTTCTCAATCATCTAACCATTGGACTCATACGGATGGGGGCTAAGTAAATTGTCAGTAACCCAAAGCTAGACACCTGAATGAACACTTCTCTTCACCAGACTTATTCTTCAGGTGAGAGACTAACAGGACCTTTACAAATCTTGCTCCAGTGTATTTAATAGATATTATTACTGAGAAATATTATGCTTTAGTTTTTACTTTGAGAGATGGTTCATCCTGGATCAGGTTAGCTAACTCCTGTATAGGAGAGGAGATCCCTTATTTTTCCTGCTTGATGTAACAGAAGTAGTCAGAGGAGAGCTGTTGGTTTTCCCATCTTTCTGCTGCAAAAGTGGATGTTTGGGGAAACTATAGCCCTATCCTGCCCTGGCATTGCTTTGCAGAGCTATGGGAGCATTACTTACAGATGGATATAGGTTGTTGGCCCTGGAGGCAGAGCTGAGAGGCAGAGTGTAATGGGTTCTTTTTGGAGAGATTCCAATGTACAATCCAGACCCCACACAAAGAAAAAAAAAAAAAGGTTAACTCTGCTTTATTGTGAAGCCTTGCTACAGAAAAAAATAAAGTTATTAATTCAGCTTTATTGCAAAGCTTTGCAAAGCAGTTCCCAAACATCCCCATAGTTACTTCAGAGAGTCTTACCAACACATAGATCATAGTAGCACCACTGAGCAGCAGGATAACAAGGAGCCACATCAGTACAGCAGAGGGAGGTAGGCACAGGCCTTGCCATAGATCGTAGTAACACCGCCAAGCAGCAGGATAACAAGGACCCACATCGGTATGTCCGAGGGACGCAGGCACGGTGCTTTTCAGAGCAGCCCCTCTGTCTTCAAAGTGCGCTCATGTTTCTCTCTCTCTCTCCAGCCCAAGACAGCCCATTTATATCCTGCACTGGATTGAGTGGAAAATTACTGGCTAGAGTCGCTGCACGCGTGGCCCGGGCATGCAATGACCCTCACCAGACTCGTGATCCAGCTTTGTTAACAGCAGCTGTCTGATATAGGACTACATTGTTGTACTCCCTTCTTGTTACCTTCTTCTTTGAAGATCAGGTTCTCATGGATACACACATAGCTTTTGCAGAAACAGTGCTGAGGTCCTTTTTCTTGGCACATGTACTGGGTTTGGTTCAACTAGTAATTTCCCGTTGTGTCTCGCTCAGACCATCCTTTATTATCCCTTACACACAGAGCCACAACCTTAAATACACTTCCCAAAGTACTGATAGACTGCTTCTCTCTGGGGGCAAGAATACCAGTGAGGAGGCCACCATAGAGTGTGTAGAGACCAGGAAAGTGAGCTGAACTTGTTTAAGTCTTCATTTTGAATCTCTTTTATTATTCCACTTATCTCTTCCTTTCTTTTTCATTATCCTTTTCTTAAGGAGCTTAAGGTCACAGTTTATGATCATTAAGATCATTGTTTATGTATTAATGCAATTTCTTTACTATAAACTTCACCCTATGATATTTTCTCATGGAAGTTGTTAAACACTCATTTTGTTTAGTGAGTCACTTGTTATACAGGTAAATAATAGTTTGTGTGATGAATTCAACATTTAAAAAACCCCAAAACTTCTTTCAAAATACTTAAATAGACAATGATTTTATAAACAGCACTAAAAACTTAAAACCATGGAAAACTGTGGGTGTTTAACCCCAGTTGGCAGATAGGACAAAGTGGCCACTCACTCACTCCCCCTAGTTGCAATTGGAGAGAGAATCAGAAGAGTAAAATGAGGAAAAACACAAGGAAAAACTCATGGGCTGAGATAAAGACAGTTTACTAGGTAAAGCAGAAGTCTTGTGCATGAGCAAAGCAAAACAAGGAATTAATTCACCGCTTCCCATCAGCCGGCAGGTGTTTAGTCATCTCCAGGAAAGCTGGGCTCTGTCACACATAGTGGTTACTTGGGAAGACAGAATGCCATCACTCCAAAGATTCCCCCAATTCCTCCTTCTTCCCCCAGCTTTGTATACTGAGCATGACATCATATGGTATGGAATGTCCCTTTGGTCCATTGGGGTCAGCTGTCCCAGCTGTGTCCCCTCCCAAATTCCTGTGCCCTCCCAACCTGCTTGTTGGCAGGGCAGTATAAGGAGCAGAAAAGGCCTTGACTGCCTAGCAACAACCAAAAAAAAATTAGTGCGCTCTCATCACTGTTTCTCATCCCAAATCCAAAACATGGCACTACACCAGCTGCTAGCAAGAAAGTTAACTGGATCCCATCTGAAATTAGGACAAAAACTTATTGTCTGGGTCCCTTAGAAACAGACACTTTAAACTGCTTTTCTGAAATTCCTTCCTGTCTCCCCTCTATATTCCAGCTTTTGCATTTCTAAGTTTCCCTAAGTGTATAGATATATTTGAGCTCTTACAAAGTCACACATAGAGGTATTTCAGCAGCTTTTGGGTTTTTACCTCGATATCAGACAATGACAGAGCACCCTTGGTTCTTAATAAGCATAAATCTAGAAATTCTGCATATTGCCCTCTTCTCTTTTTTTTTTTTTTTTTTCATTTTTCCATCATATCTGAAAGGGATTGTGCCTTTCACATTACAAAATGAATTTCCCGCATTTTCTAAGTGTAAGGAGAGAAAGAATGAGATAGAGTGAGAAAGATGAGCACAACTAAGTGAACACACTCTCTGTCTTTTTTTTTGTGCTTTTATAAACTGTTCAGAAAAGCATCCAGATATTTTTCTTAGTGGGTGGAAAATTCCTTGTTTGGTGTATGGCCATATCCCACAAGTCACTACCTTGGTATTTCATCTTAGTTTAGATAGTGGGGGCATGATTGTTCCACTTCCAGAGGAAGAGAACCGTCCCTAGAGAAACCGAAAGGAGGATCTGCACAAATAATAGATGTTTGGATTCAGTGGCTGAGTCAGAAACTTTGCAAGGTGAAGAAGGAAAATACTGCGGTTATATTGGAGGTTCTTTTTCAGCCTGAGTGGGTATATTTGCTTTTTTGGGGGGAATGTTCTACGATCCTAAATGTTCAGGAGTTAAAAGCAGTTTAGAAACAAAAAACAAACTTAAATTGTAATATTTCCTTTTGAAAATATCAAAGGAAAAAAATTTGATGATTCTGGGCACTTGTATCTTGTTTTTCTTTTTTTTTTTCCTTTAGTTATGAATTTGCTGAAACTATACCCAAATCTAAGAAGTTGTCTCCTTAACCTTGTGCTTCTTTGAGAAACGTATTAATTCAAAGTGTCTTTGCTCACATCTATCTAAAATTGCTTCTAGAGTTAGAACTTAGTTGGGTGAGTCATCACAGACTAAAAGATCAGAGTGACTGTGTTTCCCTCCATTATATTGTCAAAGACATCGTGGCTGAATTCTGTGACATAGCACATAATGTCGCGTATTACTAAAATAGGTGTATAGAGATGTATTCCTAAATACTTCTGACATTATCCCATCTGGTAACATGTACTTTTTATTTTTTGCAGTGTAATTATCTGTAGGCAAGAACAATAAGTCAAACTATTTTTCCCAAGTTCCCACTGTGATTTTTATCATCTACAGCTATGAAATACCTATGAGTAAGTGTTAAATGTTCGACTTTCAGAAGGAAAATATTTTCATTGAAGCAGAGGCTTCTCAGATTCTTCAGGAGCCTAAAACATTGCCTGAAAGTGTTGTTACTCCACACAGGGTAAATAAAAGCTTTACAAATCAACTGTTTCTTTGAAATGAATATGACTACTAGTATTGTTTTCTGTGCAACACAGGAAAATAAAATTACCTTTTATATGAAATGAGTAATCATTGTTCAGAGGAGATTTATTCCTTCAAATAAAATGTTCTGCTGCAATCATAAAAATGGCTCCAATGTTCATTAGATAGTTTATGCGAACACCTGAGTAATTGCTTCCATCACATCAACCTTCCTACTATGACTTCAATATGTATTTAATGAGTTGAGGTTTTTTAAATTTCACAAGTGCCTGAGAAAGTACTAGAATATGAGACCCTATCAGTAATACTTAGAAAACTTCAATGAAATGAAACTTATGAACTAATCATTCACTGAAATGACATTAACAAGAATGTGACGTATAATTACATATAACTGTGATTCATCTCTATGAATACTAGGTGCTTATGAGTTGCAGTTCATTAAAATGTGTTTCACACAAAGATATAATATTTAATTAACAGAAAAAAGAATCTGCGTTTTTAGAGAATCAAGCATAAGTGACACAAAATATAATAAAAAAAAATCGAAGCTCAAATTATGCAGTAGAGAGCCAAAACACATTATTATTTAGAAAGAAAAAGTCTTAGAATGTAAAGGCAATAAGGAAATAAGATAAAAAGTTTTGTCGCTGTTTACTTTTGTAGTTCTATTGAAGCTGTTCACTGCAATATAAGCTAGTGGTACTCTGTCAGACCTGTTAGTAATCTTTTTCAACCTCTCAAAAAATACTTGTAGTAAGCACATTAAAACATCAGACAAACTGAAATGTTTACTTCAATGTCATCACTATAATTCCGTGATTAGATTCAGACTCCTCCTTTATTTGTAGACACCTTAGTTTAAATGAGAGAGCTTTCAGACCCTTAAAGGCAGTAATCTTGAACTGTGATGAAAAATTTCTTTTGTATCTACTGACATTGCATTGGTGAATGTTATGATTCTGTTTTTAAATTACAGATCAGCAAATAACAGCTTATACAGAGGTTTGAGTAAAAGCTTCTGTTTTACCCTGGGAAACCTGTAGGTGTCTTTTTTTTTTTGTCTTTTTTTTTTCATTTTCTTTTTAAATAATATTTTCTCAAAGTTACCAGTAAAAGATGCTAAAATCAATTGTAAAAGCAAAAGAGGAATTTCCTGCCTGGACTGTTCTAGGGTCAGTGTAGATGCAAATTAATTGTAAGTTAACAATCCTAGTCCTTAGCTGTCTGGGGCCTGATCCAAAGCTCACTGACGTCAATGGGAACCTTTCCACTGCCTCCATTTTGGCTCAAGTCCTAAATTTCTGTAGCAAAATATAACGCTGTGAACTAAGCTGTCACAAAGAAATGTACTGCAACTCTTCAAATCTCAAAATAGCAGAGTGTGTACAGAATTCACAGTAAGAATTGTGGTGCTGTTGTTCCAGATGCTCAAGCAGAAAGAGTACTGTTGCTTTTACCTCCAAATTAGAGGTTTTCTTCTATCAAATAAAATCGTCTCAGTCACGTACATTCTGTATAGGGACAAAAAATTCACTTTAAAGCTGTGCCATGACGCTGCTTCTTAGGCAATTCTAATGAGATTAAGGACATTGAAAGGGTGGTGAAATAACTTCTGCTTCTCAATGGTAAATTCAGCAGAAGAATTAAAGCCAAATGCTTCTCTTTTCAGTTGCCATAGAGTCATTTCACAAAAGTAAAGCAATTTTTTTTCCCTCGCTGTTTCTGAGTAAAATGATTCATGCAGTCAGAGAATTTAAAGATAGCATGGAATATTAGGAGCTTAGCTTTATGAATACTGTACAGTTTTATACAGAAATTCCTGCTTATTGCCTTTTTGCTTATTGGAACTTTTTAATGATTCGTCTATATCTATGTTCAAAGTTAACAAGGCTCAGTGCATTAACTTGATACATGCAAACTAACATGCCTTTGCTGTTGCATCAGCAAGCATTAATTAATAGGAATTGTTCTGTATTAAAAGATAAAACAGGAATACACTGAAAAGGTTATCGAAGATAATTACACCTCAGATAATATATATAATGATACCTTGTTAGTGTTTTATCATGAAACTTACAAAGAATTCAACTTACTCAGCTGACTTTATGACTACACTTGTATATAGTACATCTATGGCTTTCAGGAAAGACAGAACAGATATTAAAACTTTGAAATGAAGCATTGTGGGATGAAAAAATTTTGGGTGAGATGTTCTTGTCTGACATGATGGTAGTTTTGACAGACCTGTACTAAAATCAGATCTGCCAACAGGTATGGGTTTTGTCACGTTTCTTTCCACTGTGGAATTGCTGCCTTTTGGAGGCAGTGAGTAAGTAAAATATGACACCTACCATAGTTAAGAAATTTTATATTATCTGGGCTGGTAAAGAATGACTTCAAGAACTTCAAGCATCATTTTATCCATATTTATTCATGTTTATTATAATTTATCAAACTGGGGAAATGGGCAATGTTACACAACAGATTTGGGGGGAAAAAAGGCCGTATTTACTTAAAAAAACCCCATATGGGTTCTTGGAGATTTCTATGAATCTGACATAAAGCTCACTTTTTCTACAAATAGATGAGTGGAGTGCAAGGGCAAAACACCACACATTATAACCTGATATCATTCTATACACAAGATGTGAATCATGAGGTACGGTATGAACCAGTTTTAATTAAAGGCCATTATTCTCCACTCACTGCTATGAAAGAAACCTTACTGTTTCAGAGCATAATTCACTTGCTTTCTGCATGAAGGTAAACCAAAAATGCAAGGTTAGGTAAAAAGATCAATAATAACAAATCAGGGGACACGATGCCCCTGAGAAAAAAAGAAAGTATTTCTCATATATTTCCTGTGACTATTCCATATTTTTTTTATTTTATTCTGTTATAGGGAGTTGTGTTTTTTGAAAGATTGTTCATTCACAGACTGTGCAAGCTATATATAGCAGTGTTTACTGCTACGATAACACCTCAGCAAGCACTTTTTTCTTTGCACATCTAAGCCTGTCTAGCCCATTTAAGACTAGAAATAGCTCTGCTGCAGCTGTTGAACGTGACCAATTCGTCTCCCACGCACTCTGCTCAGCAGTGCAAACTCGTCTCTTTATGGAGAATTTCCCTGAAATTGCAGGCATCAATGCATTCGAAATAGGGACACAGTGTCTGAGAGAGGAGTGTCATGGATAAAGTGGAAAAGGGATTATGGATATGAAATATCCATATGGCTATGAAATTTTGCTTACATTAAATACCACAAAACAATAACTCATGCATCTACTTGCTAATGGAAACAATGTAAATACAGGATTATGGCTTTCAGACAAGGTCCAGAAACACTTCAACATCTGTGGTTTTAAAGTAGATCTACAGGGGTCTATTTTCAGAAATAATATCTTTTAGTGATTGTTTTTCTTCTGTCTGTAAGAACTTTTAGGGGTCCAGTGTGTTGCAGCAAAAGGCAAAAAAACCCAAATACCCCCACAGCAGTGCTTCTTTACATAAGAATGTTGATCCTCTTGTAATTCAGACAAAAAGTCCCTCCAAAAAACTCAAGAGGAATAATCAGAGTTTACAGGACAGGTATTTGGTTGGATTGATTTAATCAAAAGACTATATGATTAACTGTGATGAGGTTTTTTCACTTGTTCTTATTTTATATAAATTGAGAAATTTTATATAGATAGATATATATAGATAGATATGTCTATATAAAAAATACCCTAAGCTTTAAAACTAATTTTTTTTTCAAACTAAAATGATTAAGTGCTTTTTAAATGATGGCTTAATGTTTCTGCAAACCCATAGGCATTAAAGATTCCCTTTTCCCCTGGGAGAAGATAAACTGAACCTCATGCTGAGTTCACTTTGTTTCTAACCAGTACAAGTGCATTAGATTCTGTTTGTTTAATCCTGATTTAGGTGGATAGCTGCAAGATTATGGTTATGTCCTTAACAAATAGAACTGCAGGTAAATCTAAAGCTTAATTTTGAAAAGTAAACATTAACGATTCAAAGCACAGATATAACAATTATAGGTTCTGTAGATGTGGAGTAATGGTCTGTGACTCTATAGATAATCAAATATGACAATCCTCAATTTTTAAAATAAAATATGAAGCATTGATACAGTATATTGACATGCATTCCCAGGGCTCTGTAACTCAAACCACAGGAAAATCACGGCTGATTGTTTGAAGGCTTTTTGTTTCCAAGCTAGCTGCCAGCATACAAAATCAACTCTTGATTGCTTGGCTTGATGTTCCACTTGTTTTTAATCTTTCAATGAACAGCAATATACATGTAAAGTAATGTGGGGAAAGTACTTCAGTGATTTATTTTGTGTTATGAAATGTGAGATTAAAAAGAATTCCAGAAAACATTTGCCTATTTTGTGGGATGACAGAGTGATTTTAAAATGAAAAGTCTTTTTGAGAAGATGGCAATATTGTATATGTCAGTGTTGCTTTTATTCACAAAAAGCTAAATATAAGAATATTATTTTCCTTATAATGAGTTTTATTCTTAATATGAACTCAATTGATAAACACTAATGTAAGTCTTTGCTGTACATTCTTGATGGGTGAGATTGACAGCACCTTGAACATTTCTTTTGTATGATGTGGGATGAACTGATGCAAATAAACTCGGGTAGCTTCATTTTATCAAGGGAGATTCTAAATTGCCAGCTTTGCAATTTTTTATTTGCAGACTGTCTAGTAGTCTGACTGAATTGAATATCAGAGTCAATGCATTGTAGAGGGGCTTTTGCATTTGCATTCAAAAACAGTAGCCCAGATATATTGGTAATTTGGACAGGTGACTGTAATATCTTGATGGCATTTTGAGCATTACACACAGAATTCCTCTGTCCGCACATTTAAAACAAATTCCATCCATATCCTTAACTTTCTTTAAAAATATATTCTCTAGCCTTGTTTCATGATTGACTTACTGCTCAAGATCTGAAAGGAAGGTGTTTTAAGAAACCTTTTTTATCTAATTGAAAACTGTTAGGAAAGTTCAGGTTTTTGTAAAGCAAACTAATTCTCATATAGGAATAATTTCTTTTCTTCCCAGTGTGACTTTTTCTAATGAAATCTGAGATTCACCAGGGGATAGGAGTTTACTATGAGCTGAAGATAACTAGCTAGATTTTAGAAAGAACTTCAAGAGTTAGCATGAGAAGGAAAAAAAAGTATCAAAATACTCAGCAGAAGGTAAACCTCAACCAAACATAAATTGAAAATACTTCTGTGGTGCAAATCAAATGTTTCACACAGCATTTTAAAGACTAGGAGATAGGCCATGATAAAAGTGAAAGGCTCAGTATGTCGTGAGCCATCCAGTCTTCTGTCAAGAGCTTGAAGTGATGAAACGTGTCAACATCCGAATCTTGGCGCTCTATGACGCCGGGCGTTTCAGACTCGTTTGCTACTGTCCATGGTGCTGTTTGACAGCTGCTGGAAATATTATAAACAGGAGGCCTGGAATTGTCAGTGTCAGAGACAGTCACTCTCATTTTCATTAACAAATTATGACATAGGTCTTCAAATACATAATAAATTCCCATCACAATATGTCATTCCCTTACTCTTAATTCTTTTCATGTCAAGTGTACTTCCAGACACAGCATTAATTTCTGTATATTCAAAACACTGACTCTTCATGAAAATGGCTACAGTGTTATTCAAGGAAACATTTTCAACTTGAATGTTTTTAAGTGGGACTGTTAAAACAAAATATATGGCTCTAAGTAAATGTTCTGATGTTTGGAAAACATAGTACATCACTCCTGAACAAGAGGCTAGAGAAGGAGGGTTGGAGGGGAGTTAAGTATATGGAGACTGAAAATTAAGAGGGAGATATGCACAGGGTGAAAGATAATAGAAAAGAAAACCTAGAGCTGACAACAGAGTAATAAAATGCTAGTATAATAAAGGAAAGAAAACAAGAAAAGCCACTCTGTCTAAGAAGTAACAGATTCTGCTAGTTCAAATTCATTTTTTTCTGTAGCACCAATCTCTCTATCTCTCCACCCATATCACCTGCCAACACCACCTCTCAGCACCATGTTTTACTTGATACTTCTGTCTCTTTTAATTATCTTCCTAGGCCTTTCTACCAGCTATTGCACTCTGACAGGATAGCTCTTCATTAGCACTTCTTGCCATGTGAAAAACATGGAGAAAAATATACTTATGTAAACACTGGACTTTAACTGAGTTTGAACACGTTGGTTGTATGCACTTGTCACCATTCACACGTTAATAGAGCAGATGAGAGTTCATGTTCAGAAAGCCCCAGACTGAAATAGATATGTTGTCCAGGGGGGCTGATACGTAGTGCTCTTGGGAATGCATTGTTGCTGCCCATCTGCTTTGTTGCCAGCATCGTAATTGCAGTAGATTTCTTCTGAAGTCTGAATTCCTTCAAACACTGTGAGGAAGAGATCAAACCTTACAGCTGATGGACTTTCCCAATCCTAATCAGATAGTGAGAATTCAGTACAAGCTTGTGCTGATTTGTCCAGCCTACAGACGAGTTTAGTTGTGTTCATGACTGTTGGGGATTACTCATACACACATTTTTCTTTCTAAACTCTATCATTATTTCTCTCTGGATTAGAAGACTTTGAATTGACTTTCTAAAAAGTATCATATTAATTGATGGCTGGAAGTCAGTTTTATACCCTTTGTGATCCTCACTGTCTGCCTTAAAACACTGAGTGCTATCAGTAACAGATAATTTCTTTTTTCAGACTAGTCTAATTTTTTGGCTTATGTCTGCAGATGCAAATCTTGTTGGCATTATGTTCTCTTTTAGTTTCTTGGGAGCAAGCAATTGAGAATGTGAAACATTTAGAGGCTTAAGGTTAGCTATGACACATTTGTAAGATCTACTTTTCTTTGAAACAGCTCAATTTTTATTAGATTTCATGAAGCACTTGAAGCCATTTTTGCCCCACATAACACCGCTGCATAGTACATATAAAATCAGAAGATAAATAGAACTGGTTCTAAATATTTCAAATTACATTCTGATATAAAATCGATCTCTCTAAAATTCAATTATTAAAATCTTGTAGCCTTTCAAAGGTCTACAAGGACATGTAGAACAATAGGCTGTTTGAAAGCATTACATTATTTTAAAAATATACTTCTACCATTCCTTATTGGAAATAAAAGCTAAAGTCATCCCTGAAAATCACACCAGTAATAAATTTACATTTGCTTTTAGATATTGCTGTGTATTACTGATTTGAACACTTGTAAAATATAAAGAACATGGATATTATGTATCTTGTGAGAGCAGAATATTTCACAATTTGTGGATACTTTATGCTGCATTGGGCTGTATTGCATTGTATGCTATGTAATTGTGACATGAATCAAGCACTGAAATACGGTGCTAATAAAAATGTGTTACTGTATTGTCCATTTTGTATTGCAGCGTTCAGTCTCAGAGGTTCTCATTACAGAAACTTTGCAAAGGCTCTCTTTTGCCTGCCATTGCGTCTTCCAAAACTCTTTATTTTGCAAAAATCTGCTAAACAAAAGTGAGCGTCCTTAGACATGGCTTTTGCAGCTAGGCAGCCCAGATGGAGAGTTTGGAGTTATGGCACTTTCCTAATATCAAGGTCAAGGCCTGAAGCACAAAAAGAAAGCTGATTGCTAAGCATTTTACATTTGTGTGAGATATTCAAAAGACAGACACATCTGACACCTTTGGCAGCATCAGGGGAAGTAGCAAATGTAATGAGAAAATGTGTCTGAGAAAGCAAACAGCCATTGTGTAGTTTGTCTCCATCTCTTCATAAGGAAACAGAATTTGTGTCCATTTTGTATGTTAATTACACTGAAGAAATGCCTGATTTTGCATTACTACATTCTTATCAGAATAGTTTCTTACCTTAAGGACAGAAAATTTGCTGTGACTCAGCAATGTGGCAATATTATTGAGGTCCACATCCTGACACCTTTTTTTTTCCTGTGGTTATTTGTTGATTCAGTGGAAATGCCATGTTTTTTCACTATCCAGAAGGCAACCCACGCAGAGCTTATGTATAACTCCCTTTCCAAACTTTTACCAGAGGAGAAGATATCTGCAATACTGCGTGGTGATTTTCTTTCTGACAGTAAGAAGAATGGGTTAAGAAGTGGCAAGCAAAACTGTGTAGAATAACAGAAATGGTAAAAGAATAAATATAAATTCTGCTTGAATCTGGACAAAGTAGCCTGTAATGAGGTCAAAATCATCAGATTCTTAGTTATCTTGGCGGATGCAGCTGTACTTGACAACATGTATGAAGTTGCTTGCAGACTAAACTTGTAGACTAGCCTGGCATTTCAGTGTAGGGAGGAATATTATAGGAAAAGGGAATTTGTCCAGTCCAGATAAGGCTGGATACCATCACATAAGAAAAGGATAGGAAAAGAAGGAAAAATAGGCACTAGAAAGTTGGCTGGGCTATAATGTATGATGTTCTAAGGGAACATTAGTTTTTATAATAACTGTCAGAAACCTTTAATATACCAATGTAGTTCAAATCTTAAATTATAAATGAAGCTGAAGAAAAACCGAATGTGGCTTCAGTATGTAGTTCAAGGATGTTTTGTCCAGTTATTGTTACAGTTAAGGTACTATGTGGTTTGCACCAAGGTAGTTTTAGTTTCTTCACATGAAATGTATGCATTGTTTTTACTCTCGGACACTTGTCAGTACTTCTGTGAGGCAGAAAAAAGGAAGAAAATACATTTTAAAGTGAAATTCTTTTGCACTGAAGTCAGTAGTAGTTTTGCATTCAATTCAGTTTTGAATTGATACATTTTCCTAATTTGTACAAAGGAAAGAGATGCAAACCTAGGAGCGTGTGCATGAAAAGAGAAAATCACTGGTACCTGGAACCTACATGAGAATTCTTGGTGCTTTTGTGGTGAACTGGGATATTGGACATAACAGATCTTTAATGTAAAATTTTATAGTGTCATTATCCTAGAGCGCACTTACATGTGAAATGGTGGTTGTTGACCATCAAAAACTGTTATGGCTTCACATGATCTGATCTTCTAACTGAAGATTTCTTATTTTCTTCACTGTATATTAGATTTTTTAACATTTTATCCAGAGTGAACTTGTGCTCTGCAGTGATTTGGCATTGCCTGCTATAACAGCTTATGTGCAGAAACATAATTTCCATCTGCTCTACCTTGCATTTAAATCATAGTTTAAAATAATTAATAAATTTCTGCTTTAAATGTGAATTGATCCATATCAGAATTGGAGGATCAGACAAATTTTATAATTCCACAAATATCAGGAGTTATAAAAGAATTACAAAGTAGTTTAATGCAGAAAGTCTCTGTTTAACAGAAGACTGATCAATGTCCTTTATGATTTATTGATGTATTTGTGTTGGTTTGAGCATTTCTTGGAAGCAAGGAGAGTTTCACATGCATTTTAAGTTCAAACTGGCATTGCAACATCTCAACTGAATTCTGGAGAGAATGTATGCTATTTACTTTATTCAACATACTCATACTACAGGCCCATATATCTGTGTTTGACAAGAAAAATTTATTCCTACTTAAATGTAAAACACAATATATTAATTTGGCTATTTTGTGGTGTATTTTTTAACCTTACAAAACCACGCAGTCTGTTTTCTACATGAGCAGATGAGCATGTAGTGTGAAACAAACAAGACAAATGTATGTTCTCTTGTTTAACTTAATAATTGTTTCTCTTGTGGAGCTTAAGTTTGATTCCTACACAAAACTGAAGGTGACATAACCATCCCTCATATATTTTCTTTAATACAATACAAATTCATTAGAACCTCAGTTTCTAGTAAAGCAAAGTTTCACAACTATGATTAAAAATAAGTGAACATCTAAAGACGTACAAATGTATTTCAGTCAGGAGTTAATTTCAGCCTCCTGCTAAAAATGTAACATTGGGGAGGAGGGGAGAAAATTACTTATGAAATAATAATACCTGCATATTAAAATAGTATTTTTTTACTATCTCTTGTTCCCTTGTTAGGAAGCACAGTCCTCAAAGTGTTATCAAACTGAAGATGCTTCATTAGCAAAACAGAATAGTAGCAAAAGCTTTAAACACTATCTCTGCCTTATCTCCCCACTGTGAAAGGGCTCAGAAGTTGGCTAATTTCCAAGAGACAAAATATATGTGAATAAGCAATTACTGATCAAGTAGGTACTCCTGAACTGTGCTATTTTGTGTGGCAGGAGTTCCCTTGTTACAGCAGGAGAGAGAGAAGGGCTGTAATGCAGAAGTTCTTTAAAATCTCTCTGCAGCATCATACTCATGGCAAACTTTACCATGCGTGGGTAAATGATCAGCCTCATTACATTTCTTATGTCCATCATAGAAGACTCATTATTTCCTTCTGTTCCCCCATCTGTCTCTGCCCATCTGTTTTCTCTTATGATTGGCCTGTAAGATCTTTGGGGCAGGGGTTGTTTTTTATTTCTATGTACAGTATCTAATTAAGGAGATCCTGGTTTACAACTAGGAATTGCAAGCAGAAGAATAAAACAAATATTTCATAATAGAACTTTCATACGTAAGAAACTGAGCTATCAGTGAGTTATAAACACTTAGAGACCTCAAGACTTCAGATTTCAAGGAAATTAAGACATCCTTTTTAACATATACATAACATCTGATATCTGGTCAACCTGTGTGTTAATTACATACTTATTTTAATTTATGTCAAAAGTACATAATTCACCATATATGTTTTATCTGTAAGTCTGTCACAGATTCAGATTGTCACAGAATTGTCTAATTATTGGTGTTAAAGCATTGCTCCAGAAAACATGACCTAGTCTCCTGGTCTTTTCTGTTTGCAGCATGCTGGGTGGGATATATTTCCAATCGACTCACAGCCCCTTTTTTGTGCAGACATATAGATTATTATCCCTGCCTCAGCAGAATGGTATTCTACCTCCAGTCTGGATGAATTTCTCTCTCTCCTACTTTGGGATTATTAAGGTTTCACTGTCACACAAAAGTGTTAAAATGGTCCAAGGACCAATCTCCTGTTCCCCCTAAAATGTTCTCATAACAAATAAATAATAAATAGTGATGGGGAATTCTTAGAGTAGTGGGGACCTTATGAATAAAATATCTATAGAATAAAAATACAAAAAACTGATAAAAATATCGTTGCAACTGTGTTGATGAAGAAAATAGAAAGCAAGGGTATTTTTCATGTGTATGTATATAAATATTTATTTTAGGATTGAACTATTCTCTCTACTAGCTCATCCTTTGTTGATTTTTGTGCACGTGATAGCATAAGGTCAAAAAATCGATCTAGGTGACACAGAAAATTCTTAATTTTAGGATTTACATAATCTGTGACACTTGCCTCTTATATTTTTGCTAATTTGTAAGCGCTATAGCAACACTCTTAGCTTGTCTGGCTAGAAACTCACATTTCCCTGTGCGTGAGTTTCACACAAAACTTCTGTAAAATTTCAGTAATCATAAAAGATGCCAGAGGAAAAGTTTAAGGCTAAAAGGTTTTTTAATGGAAGCAAGAATAGTTGGAGTTTTGAATGTTTGACAGAAGCATGACTTGTAGATATCTTCAAAGCCTGACTAATAGAAAACCAGGTTGATGGACAGTAAAGAAGAAAGCTCAGTTCACAGCAAAGTAACTTTGCTTAATTTATCCTTTAGTGAAAAGTATTTATGATAAGTCAAATTATTTCACTTTTGCTGTAGGCTGGGCATGTCTATAGGAATGCTTACCATGTCTGCTTCAATAATCAAAACATATTGCATGCCTAAGCCCCTGCTATCTAGTACTGTTGACATTTAGCGACTATTAATGCTAATCCTTTGGTTGTAGTAATCTTGCAAGTATTTATATAACTTTGCCAATTATGTAAGACCAACCATGTCTATTGTTTCTATATTACACAGTAACTTTTACATACTTCCAATTTTATGAAGACTCCATGCCAAAATGTTTTTTATCCAGTCTCTGGAAAGGTCTGATATATATTTCTAGTCTTAATAAAAGAATTGTTCCTATAAGAAACACAGGACTGGCTGTGTCTCCACAGCAGAGTGATGCCTTCCATGATGCACATTGGAGTCCTGATCCCCCGATATTCCAATGTATAGGACATGCCCTCTCATATTTTCCTGTCTATTTTGGCTTTCCTTCCAATGGAAACTAGCATGCACCCAGTGGTGGTTCACACCTGGTTTTTCTTCAATAAGCTGTCAAGACAAAGCAACGATTCAGACAGCAGGGTTTCAACTCACATGGATTTCTTGGCACAGTGTAGGCAGTGACATGACCTGCCTTTCCACTTCTACCTTGGAAGACTTTGAGTGCCTTAGGTTTTATAAAGTTAAGTAACTTCCCCAACCAAGGAAGGATCCTAGCCTGACATTGCTTTAAATGTGGAACATAAAAGACTTCCAAGCAGTGCACAGAAAAGAGAGTGGTAGCTCCTGAAGGAAACTGAAGAAAATATTTTGCTAGTGTCCTTTAAGATTACAAGGAAAATTTTACTAGAGGTTGAATCAAACCACATAGTGTAGTCAGAAAAAAAAAAAAGACATTTTCTCCAGCAAAAAGATTAATTTCTGGCAAATTTTAATCTGCAGATATTTTGGGTCATAGAAGGGGATTTTAGGCAGTCCCAGTTCAATATCCATGAATAAGGTAAATAAGTGAAAACAGGGATACAGCGAAAGGCCATGTGTGGAAGTGACATATCACTGCATTGAAGACAATGCTGTTAGTAATATAAAACAGGGGAAATGGATTCACAATTTATGATACATATCTTTCATCACTGTTCACAAATTCTTATTAGAAAATACATTTATTTTATACTTAAAACAGAAAGTGATCTAGTAACCTGAGCTGTTCCTTTTTTTCCTCAGGTCACACTGTTTCATGTGGTTATTTATAGTGCATATGGGATTCTATTTCCTATTTTAATCCACATACTTTTCCATTATGTAAAATATGACTGACAGGTTTTGGAAAAAAAACAAAACCAGAAAAACCCAAACAGTAGAATGGCTGACTTTTAATGTAAGCAGAAAAAACCTTTATATTCCATATAAACACAAGACATTCCCTGGTGAGCTGTACTTTTCAGAAAGAAAAATAAAGCTATTTTTAGTCATCAGTATTTTTTACTTAGATGTTTGTAAGAAAAAACTCAAAACATCATTTTAATCCTCCTTTAGGAGAAGAAGGCAGAAATAACAACTATATTTGCCTGTGATATTTTTATATTTTTGACTTGTTTCAATTTAACAGTGGAAAATGGTTCATACCATTCTCATATAGGTGAATTTTCAGTTTATAACTAATGAAATGTAAGTGATTAAAGATAAAATAAACAAGTGACAATTATTCTTTCCACTTCTCGCTCTCCGGAACTCCATGATTTGTCTAACTGTGCATTCTAGCCACGCTAATAATGATGGATGCTACCCAGAGTGACTCAAAAGGAGTCAAACCTGTAATAATTAATTCAAGATGCTGAAGCCATAAACTAGCTTTTTGAATAATTCATTTCACTTCAGTTTATGATTTGTTGATGAATAATCATGAACTATCTGGAATTCATTAACTTTTAAATATTTATGAACAACTATTTTCTCTGTATGTTTCATCATTCCATGTCTGTTTAGACTGCTCTAGAGGAAGAAAAAGAGGTACATGCAAAGAGGAAGCTGAAGAAAGATGGATCACAAAGACTTCTAATTACTTCCAGAATGTTATTTCAGAAGTGACAAAAGTTTAGCAGTGTATCAGTTCATTTTTCTGAGGTGATTATGTGAAAAGAAATATAAATATTAGGCCATTGTAAAACAACTGACTTACAGCAAAACCTAGCTTAATACTCTGATTGTTCACATATTTGTACCTTTACAACTTGTAATGGGATAATCTGTCATCAAAAATTTATGCATATATGACAGCAACCTGAAAATGGAGAGTGAAAGTTTCAAGGATGTGAAGCTGAATTTCTAGAAGCCAAATTGCTTTTGACGTGAGGTATTTCTATGTGCCACTTCATTGCCTAGTGCATTGTTATTCACAGTCAGGGCAAAATTGCTGTTTGTTTAAAGTTGCACTACACAACTCATCTTTTCATGTCATGTCTTTGCAAATTACTTTAAATGTGTCATTAAAAAATTCTGCAGTTTTTCCCCTTAGATAAATGTTCTTTTTAACTACATATAAATACACAAATCCCTTTATCGGCAGCTAAGAGTATAAAATCTGTTTACATTTCATATGTTATGTGGCTGCACCTCCTCTAAGAAAATTTTAATTTAAAGGAGTTTAATCCTCAAGAAATTGCAAGAATTATTCTGTAGGCTCACAAAGTGGTTATCCAGGAAAAAGAAAGAAATTAGTACTATTTACTTTTACTCTGGTGAAACATTAAATCCCTTTGTTGTAATATTAAATTAACTTCTTTTTTTCCCCCTATTCTTAATAGCACAGATGAACACGTGAAAAATCAAGTTTGATACTGCAAGATTTGCAAAAAGTGTTTGTGTTGCTTTATGTACCTAAGCAATTGGGCTCTTTCTTGAAGATTAAGGGTAGGATAGCAGCAACCTGGCCAGGGTAAATGAAGAGCTTAATGACCTTCTGCTGTGATGAAGAGATCCCTGGAAGCAGCTGCTGTAAAAGGAGAGGTTCTGGTGCTTGGTGAGGAGCAGTTGTGGAGGAGTCATGAGAGGGAAGCTTTTCTGGAGAGAGGAGTTGACTTATGAAAGTCATGGGGAAGCATGAGGAATGGTTGCCAGATGCCTAATTCAGATTTTATTTTTTCCATTCAGGAGAGAGGAGGTGTCTGTACTGATTCTGCTTCTGAAGGGCAAGCAGTGGAAAAAGTGCTAGGGGTTAAGGCCTTCTAGGGTGTTGAGTAACCTAAGGAGGGTATTATTTCTCATTTTCTGCCTCTCTGGGAGAGGAGAGGTATTAAATGCAGTATGCTAGCTACGTCCTAGGGCCCTCTGTGGTTACTTCAGCTGCTGGTATTCCCAGATGTTCCTCAAACCAGGGTACAGCTTCTCCTCATGATGGAATTATGGACATACACCTGCTGTTAGGCACACCAGGTGCTTCTGGATGTGACCACCAGATGCTTCTGGATATGACCACCAGCTGCAGATGTGAAGAAGATATATGGGCTGTCTTTTGCAAAGATCAAGTACTATTGCTATAGTTTAACCATGATAAATGCAAAGATCTGCTGACACAAACCTGGCAGTGCAGAAGAGCTGTGGGTGTTGACCTTCCTTTTCTACCAGCGTGCCTGAGCTGGAAGAGCTTGTCCACAGCTCTGCAGGATATGGTGCAGGGAGCCTTGAACAGCTGTGGGTGAGTGATAAAAGTGCCCTCTGGGAATGAAAAGCTCTCTAAACATGTTGTTTAATTTTTGATTGATAGCCCCTGTGTTGTGCTGGCTTGTAGTCATGCTGGTGTAGTCCTTCTGGATTTGGAGGACAGAGAAGCTAAGGTATGGTGTCTATGAAAGATTTCTTTGGGTTTGGGTTATTGTTTGTTTGGTTTTCTTGTTCGTTCACATGGGATGACTATTTTAACGAATGAATGAATTCACCAAATCAGAAATAGCAAGTACATTTAAGTTTCTACAGCTGTTCAGTTTCACACGCTATTGCCTGGATGTTCTGCTGTCCCAGACTAACCCTTCATAGTAATCTAAAACTTCTTTCAGACTTATGAGGCTTTTAAACAGAATCAGAGGCCATGGATGGTAAGGTGAACAGAGCACAGCCCAGTAGATGCACCCACGGTTGAAAGCCCCTTGTATTTTACTGTTTAAGCTGTGAAGTTAGGGTGGTCCCTGAAAGTGGCAGGACGTACTGACCTTTAATGGTGGTAGCTGGATAAAAAGCTGCTGGTTTTAACGATGGTAGCTGGATAAAAAGTCATTGCCAGACTCAAACTAAACTGATGTACCTGAGGGGTAGGAAGCTGATCTGGGTCTTTAGATGCAATTTAGGATATTGGCTGTATGTTGCATCTTCTGTGGCCTGTACAGTTTAAGTTATATAAATAATAAAATGAACTGTTTGGAATGTCAAAAATGGAAGATAGCTCACTTGATCTAATGGTGGTGGCTTGTCTTCCTAAGTAATGATACACATGATGGAGCCCTGCTTTCCTGGGAATGGCTAAACGCCTACATGCCGATGGGAAGTAGTGAATGAATTCCTTGTTTTGCTTTGCTTTTTTGCACAGCTTCTGTTTTATCTATTAAACTGTCTTTATCACAACCCACGAGTTTTCTCACTTTTACTCTGGTTCTCTCCCCCAGCCCACCGGGGGCAGGAGGACTGAGTGAGCAGCTGTATGGGGTTTAGCTGTCTACTGGTGTTAAAGCACAGCTGCAAAAATGGCTAAACTAACCTGAAAAGAGGAAGATATCTAAAATTGTAGACTGACTTCCTTTCATGATGACTGGTTGAACTCATTGCTTAGAAGAGCACAGAATAATATAGAAATGGCATGTCATTTTAAGGCATATTTCAGACTCCGGATAACTTAAGACTACTTGTTCAGCTTTCTTTGTGTGTTTTTTTGGGTTTTTTTCTGCAGAAAGTGATTTCAGACGTTACACTGTCAGGACCCTTGCCCATGATTATTCTTACTACTTTCTGAATTGGCAAATCGCAAGATTTGGGTTTTGGTTCAAGTGGCAGTTTCTTCTCATCTTAAAACACTTTTACAAAAGAAAAAGAATAATTATAACCCATTTACCTAAAGCTTTGTTCTATATCAATCTATAACATTGCACTACAAATTCAACAAGGCCAAGTGCAACAACCCCATGCAACACTTCAGACCTGGGGATAAGTGTCTGAAAAGCTGCCTGGTGGAAAAGGATCTGGGGGTGTTAGCCAACACCCATCTGAATATGAATCAGCAGTGTGGCCAAGAAGGCCAACAGCATCCCGGCTTGTATCAGAAATACTGTGGCCAGCAGAACTAGGCAAGGGATGGTCCCCCTATACTCGGCCTTGGTGAGGCTGCACCTCAAATACTGTGCCCAGTTTTGTGCCCTTCACTACAAGAAAGCCACTGAGGTGCTAGACCATGTTCAAAGAAGAGCAACAAACCTGGTGAAGGGTCTAGAGCACAAGTGTTATGAGGAGCAGCTGCGGGAACTGGGGTTGTTTAGGCTGGAGAAAAGGAGTCTGAGGGGAGACCTTATTGCTCTCTACAGCTGCCTGAAAGGAGGTTGTAGCAAGGTGGGGTCTGTCTCTTCTCCTAAGTAATAAGTGATAGGACAAGAGGAAACTGCCTCAAGTCATGCCAGGGGAGGTTTAGGTTGGATATTAGGAAAAAGTTTTTCCCTGACAGGGCTGTCAAGCATTGGAACAGGCTGCCCAGGGAAGCGGTTGAGTTACCATCCCTGTAGGTATTTAAGACATGTAGATGTGGTGCTGAGGGACATAGTTTAGTGGTGGGCTTGGCAGCGTTAGCATAATGGTTGGACTCAATTATCTTAAAGTTCTTTTCCAACCTAAATGATTCTATGATTCTGTGAAATAATTAAAACTAAGCTCCTATTTGTATTGCTTTAATAAGTTATTGTATCTTGAGCGCTCACTAACTTATCTTTTGCCGATGTCATAAGTTAGTCTCAAAACTATCTTCAAAAGAGCTGAAGTTTAACAATATTGTCATGCATAGACCACTAATGTACTGCTTTAGGGTTAGGTTTTTTACAGATGAAAATGTCTTATTTTATAAATTGATTTCATAGAGCTAAAGAAAAGTTGGGACAAATTTTGAGCTAAGAAAAATGAGGACAGTAAAATCTGTGAGTGATTATTATTGTTGAAAAGCCATACAGTCATTTGATGTGCTAAATAGCACTTTAGGTAACTTTGTCCAACTCAAGCTTAAGAGCCTCTGATCCTGGGCCAGAGTTTAAAGGACTTGAACACCTGAGGTTGCAGTTAGAGGCTTAGCAGCTCTTCAGAATCCTACTAGGCTCTTATTTGCAGTTACCTGAAATCTAAAAACTCCAGCAGTCAGAATAAACTGCACCAAAATGTTTGCATTGTTTAGCCAAACCCCTTGAGGAAAATCCCTTTGAAGAGAAAGGAAAGCTGCAGTAGGACTAAAAGAAGGCTTAGGAGGAGAGCTTCAAAGGAGTCTGTCTTTTCTTTTCCACTGTAAAAGTACTTTTGATGTAATTATGTTATGTACCAGCAGAAAAGCAGGCATATGCTGTGAAAATTGCTTATTGCCCTGTTTGTACCCACCTTTCTTCCATCCTTTACACCTTGCTTCTACTTTAGCCTTGCTGAATATGTTCATTTCTCTTATCCTGAGGTTGCAAACTCTGTGTCGCAGAACCATCTCTTTATAGTTGTATGCTCCAAATTTAATATGATTTGAGTCATACTCTAGAGGCCACTGTAGTTCAAACACATTTTAAAGAAAAGCTGTCACCTTGAGGATGCAAAGTTGTTGCTTTCTTTTCCTAAAACCCAACTTTCTGGAAGATTTCACTCTTGAGTACAATTTGTGGCAGAAGAACTTGCTTTTTTTTTTTTTCTTGATTGGTATCTTCTATGAATCGTGGCATGTATAGCTGATCAGTCATCTATCATGACTTTCCACTGTGTTTTTTTTGTCAGGCAAGAACTGGGAACTGAGACCCAGGAGGTCCTGGGTGAGACTGGGACACTTGAGACCCTGTTGGTGCACTGGTGGCCTTGGCACCAGGTTCAAATATACTTTCAAGATAATTATTTCAGGAACACTGAGGTGCTCACAGTAGTCTGGCATGGTCGTTGTCCTCACCCTCTGGTTGCCAGGGCTGTTTCTGCAGTTAGCAACTTTACTGGATAAAGTTTCCACACTGTCTCCTGTCTGTACTATAGGCCATAGCTCGTCCATCATCCAAGTATTACAAACTCTGTCATAGAGGGGAAAATCCCGATGAAGAAAGATTTGGCAAAGACTTTCTTCAAGCTTTCACTATCTCCAATCCCTCTGGATAGAAGCAGTTTGTTTAGTTTGTCTCACTGTCTGCTTGGCACTATGAAATAAAATCAGGATAAGAAACCCCCAAGATATCTGAAATTGTGACCACCAGGATGACTTTGGTTACGTCAACCATAGCAGGAAGTGGGAAAGAGGGTTTGGGCATGTCAGAATGTCCTCAAGAAGCTAATGTATAGTCACAATAAGTAATGTGCTAAGCAGAGTCATTACTGAGACACTGTCGGAATAGCATCTTGAGGACATGAGTGCTGTACTGAGAGTCACCTGATTCAATAATTATTCCAGCCCAGGAGTCTGGGAGATATGGATGGCACTGGAAAAAAAAAGGAGGGGGGCAGGGAGTGAGAAATATCATGTAGCTTTGAATTGTAGAAACTTCCAGGCAGGACTCAACAGAAGGTTTTTTAATGAGATAAACATGAAAAATGCAGGAAGATACATCTGAGGAGCAAATGTGGGGAGTGTAGCAGAAAATTGCTCTTATGTGTCATAAATATAGCTCTCACATACAGAATATCACAAAATTCTGTCTGGGTATTTTGTCTATGTAGACTGTTTAGGGCTATCAAGAGGTACCAGTCTGTCCCCCTAGCACAAAAATAGCACGCTACTCATTTCCTTCTGACTTGACACCACCGCCCACCCCAAGGCCCCAAAGGATCAATAACACCGTGTCTAGCAGAGTGAGAATATCAATGAATATTAGCTGGTTTGGGCTCATGCTCGTCTGTATCTCCTTTAGATAAATTAATAGAAGGTCTCATATTTCTTTCTATATCCACTGAATGCAATTGCAATGCGAACTTACCATCAGTGTGCTGCTTGGTTGCTGCAGGTTGCTCACATTTCCAGCCTCTAGTTAAAAAGGGCCTTGGTGAGGGGAAGGAAGAGGGAAAGACCCTGTCACAATTTGAGTAAGACCTTATCTCTATCACCACGGCTGTCAGCAGGTGAACTTTCTCGTGAAACAGGGAAGTGTATCCTTCTGTTGGTTTAACCTGGTACATATGTCTGCCTGCTTGGTAAAAGGAATTTCATGCTGACAGTACACGATGCAAATGCTTGTAAAATTCACTGGCTTACTGGGTAGGGTGACGATGTTAACTTTAACGTACCTGAAATCTTCAGTAATTTTGCAGGCCAAAATCTTAGCAGAGATAATATAACCTTAAACACAATTAGTACAACTGATATTTTAGATTGTCTTGCTTCATTATACATCTGTGTAACTTCAACTTAGCAATATTTCTCATTGAAATCATGGACAGTTCCTCAGGATGAGACCTACAGAATGTTTTTAAGCTACCAGTTATCTTCAACGTCATGAAAACAACTGGTTAAACAGACATAATGCTGACTGAATATACCTATTTACTTTTTCTTCCGTGTCTCTGCCTCTGAGGAAATGTCTTATTTTTGTACTGCTTAGCAGCCTGATTTGTGACTATTGGGGTGGGAGGTAGGCTCTGATGCAAGACTAATGAAATCAAATGTGTTCTATAGAAACATATTAAAGTCAGCAAGTTTATGATCTAACAATTTGAGACTCTATTAAAGGTTCGCCAAGACTCTTAATCATTCTCTAGAATTCTAAGTGGCTGAATAGCTATTTAAATTCTATAGAATGGTTAAAAATCAAAGCCTTAAACATAGAGGTCTATTTTCTGCAGGGATTTCTGGAAGGAGAGAAAACATCAAAGCTGTACTACTCCTTGTTTTACAGAATAATTAGACACCTGCCAATAACTGAAACCTCACCCACTTTGTGAAGCCCTAGAGAAATTGTTTATTTCAACTGTGGTCCTGGTTTGGTTTTTGGTTGGTTGTTTCTTTTTTTTGTTTTCCATTATTGGCAACTCTTTTTCCCCTTAAGTGCCTCAGAAAAATGGCTAAGAGAGGAAAAAGCAAAGGTGTAATGACAAAGGAAGAGATGATGAACCATAGGGCAAAGCACTGAGTGTTTTCCAACACTTAAGGACCGCGAACTGCAGAAAAAAAAAAAATTAATGCACCAAACACTACAAACACTGGCCTTTTAAAGTATGAAAGTAGGCATGCTAATAATGTAACAAAAAAGATTCTTTGGTTCACTAGGTATATAGGTGTCCTGGTTTGAGGTAAAACAGAATCAACTTTCTGTTCAGTAGTTTTACTTCTAAGCTAGGCCTCTTCTAACTCTCTGAAATTAACAGCATGTTGTGTCTGAAATAGTTTGTTCAGAGTGATAAGACAGTTTGTGCCAAGGAATGGTATGTAGAGAGGCTCTTGCTTATACTTATTGCTATAACAACCAAGGTTAGCTAATTTTATTTACCCCATTAGAGAGTCAGAAACGGAGGGGTGTAGAGGGGTCCCACGTGTGCAGAGGAGTGGACAGGACAGGTGACCAAAAATTGACCAACAAGGGTATTCCATCCCATCTACCCCATGCTCAGTATAAAAGCTGAGGGATCAAAGGGTCAGCTCTCTCTTCCTTCAATGGTTGATGTCTGAGGAGGACCCTGCCTGTTCACTTGCCTTTGATCCCAATCAGTGTGTTACTGACTCCAGTTCTGGAACCCGGTTCCCACTTGTCACTGAGGCCAGCCTGGGACTTCCCCAGTGCCTGACAGTGACATCAACCTGTGAGCTAATACGATTTTGTATATGCTGTATCTATTTCATTATTTTCCTTTTTATTTTATTCTTAATATGTTATTAAAGTAGTTTAATTTCTTCTAAACTCATAAATCTCTCTTTATGTCTCCTCCTCCTATCTGTGCATGGCAGGCTCAGGAGGAGCATCTGTTGTGGTTTTAGCCAAATCGGCCAATGGCCAGCAACAATAGGATGAAGAAATGCCAAAAAACACCATATAAATGAAGTTTAGCAGAGAGCAGAAAATGTTAAGTATAAAAGTGAAATTTTACAAAATTGTGACTTCCTTACAGTTTTTGTCAGAGATCCTCATTATTAACATCTAAACAATTTTGTGTAGTATCCAGATATAGACTTTATAAATGTGAAAGATATGGTACTGGAGAAGCCTCACTGCACCTATAGTGTTAGTTGCAAAGGTCACACTTGCACAATCAAAAGAGAGTTTTCAGGGTTTTTTTGTTCGTTTCAAAGAATATTTGAATAAAGAGGATGTTTGTTGGTTTTTTGTTTGTTTGAGGGTTGTTTGGTTTTTTCCCCCTTACTGCTCCTCTATTAGAAAACAGGTGATACCAGCAACAGCAGAATTGGTGCTGAACTTGACTGGAAAGGAGTGGGATACATGGCAATAAAGTCTCAAAAGAAACCTGAAAATTCTTTTATTATTGCTCTTAAAATAGGAGGGGTCCCTAGGGAATAAGGTATTTACAAGTGGGATTGGTGTTCGGATGTACTATCTGGACCCTAGAAATCTTTTTCCAGCTAGTTGTTGCCGCTGTAAAAAGCTGTGAGTGAGTGTGTAATTAGGCCGCCAACAAGAATTTATTTTTGATCCTTTGTTGGTGAAACCCCTCCATACACAGGTTCATAAAATGTAATCCTCTCTAATCACCCAGGTAAAGCAAAATACCTGCAGCAGAAATTCTAACAAGCAATATTTGCACCCCTTCCCACTCCTTAATGAGATACTCTTGTTCCTAGAAGGAATAACTGCAAATTTTGTTGTTGGTTTGTTTTGTGGGTGTTTGTTTTTTTTTTTTCCTGCTATGGAAAAGTAATGATGTCTTTCCCCTGTGCCTGTATTTTGAGGTTAATGTAAAGTCAAACTTTAGTTGGAAAGTGGGGTCCGCATATTATCAAAAGCAAATCTGGTTTCTTCATCTTTGCTGCCAAAATCTTTCACTAGAAATGTTTCAGTTTGTTTTCTAAAGTTACAGTTTTGCCACCTCCACAAACTCCTACTCCCTAGCCCTCACTCTTGGGGTGTAATGTTATTAATTACTGTTAAAATGGAAAGTACTGGAAAGTACAGCAAAATGACAAAAACCTTAATGAAGAAAAATCATATGGTGTGCACAGACAGTGTTTAGCTTGATGGAAAATTACACAATAATCCCTTTGGCCTCTAGTTTTCAAGTTGTTGTTTTGATGTCTGCTTTCTGGAAAGTGTGGAATGGAGGGTTTTTATTCATGTTTGGCTTTACTGAAGTTGCTATTAGGGGCTATCATTCTGCAGAACGTAAATTGTATGTGTGGCTACAGACTGATGAAATTACTTTCATTCATTAGATTACAGCTCTCTCAGAAGAAATAGCACTGATATTTTCCAGCAACTACAATTCAAATACTGTTTAGCTTTTACTGGTTCAATAGTACATCTTTAGCCTGAGGCCTGATTTCTGCTGGGAATGGTGCTCTAAGCCAATTGCACAAAATAAGAAAAGTAAGAATTTGTTATCCTTTAATATGCATGACCAATAACTCTCCTGAGAGGAAGCATACTGGGAAGGGAGAATTCTATTTGGAAGAAATTACTGGGGCAGAAAGGTATGAAAAATAAACACCACTTATGTTAAATTTGATTTACTGAAGTACTTGGAGTACAAAACTGTGAAACATTCAAAGCATTTTGGGTATCAGGAAGTCCATGAAGATAAACCTTAAAGCTTTGGTTCCATAGACTGTAGGCAGGAACAGTATCTACTTTATCAGTTTAAACTAGAAATATTTATATAATGTTAAATAGGTCATAACCACACCTAACAAGAGATGAAGCAGGCATTGGTTTTATGTTCTGGAGATTTCAAAGTGACTTCTGCATGTCTAAATATGCATTAAATTACCTAAAAGGGAACAAGGAGGCATGCAGTCATCCAACTGTGTTCTGTTTTTCTTTATCTTTCTCACCAAGTACCAGCAGCAGTAATACCTGTACTACCGTTAATGCCTTGACCTGTGGTCTGCATGATACAGCTTGTCTTGACTACCATGGATGCTGAAAATTCAAAAAGACACTAAAGAAGTTACTAAAAGACGAATTTTGCATTAACTGTTTTATTAAACATTGCTAAATACAAACATCTCATCCTCGAGTTTTTTCCTGAATGTCAAATAACCGAACACTGGAAGAGTTATTTAGAAATTGCTGCAATATAAGCAGTATGCCAATATGAGTTCTTGTAATAAAGGCCAATTATTTTACTGAGCTGATGCAGGTGTTGAAATAATGCTGAAAACAGTTTACTTCATCCTAGAAGGAACAGAAGATATGAAGGGATTACAGTTCACACAGTTATAAGTACAACTTACAGGTTCCAGGTAATTCAGTGTATAGTTGTTGCAGAGTTCAAATCAATCTGGCAAACTGTAACTGGGTTAAATTAAAGAAGATTATATAAAATTCACCTTCACTGTAAAACTTTGGGGCATAGGCTGAAGATAACAAATTAACTTTAATCTCATTAATATTCTTGATTTTTTTTCACAAAATGTTTCCATTAGGCTCATCAGTAAAGGCACCCATTCCTTGAAAGTGGGTCTGGAGAATTTATTGAAAGTACCTTATTACAGACAAGTTAATGTGTTATCTTTAATATTATTTTTAAAACCCTATGGGATAATAAAAGACCAGGATAAAATTTTGGTGTGGTGTGGGTGTAGGAAACAGCATTTTGGGGTCTTCATCTAATGGACGACAAAGGCATGGGTGATTCTGGGTTGCAGCATGTAGCAGCTAGCTTGGCTTTTGCTTAGGCCAAAAGACCTATGATTTTAACCATGGTGTGTGCACATGGGGGAATGACAGCTGCTTTGTACAGCCAAAATACGGGGATGAGCCTTTATCAATGAGCTCCTTCCTTCAGTGAAAATATGCATGGCAGAATCTGAGAAACAACAAACCATGGAACTGGCATTACAAAACTATAAAGTTTCTCCTACTTAGTCATTCATCTGAGGTTTGCTAATCCTGCTTGCCAAGTGTATGAAGGCACTATTCAAAGGAAATGCGCTTGAATCCCATGGCTGTTTGCCATTTGAGATGCCTCCCCAGTGCTGAGAGCATGACCATTTGTCACGTTGTGTTGCTACTGATGCATCTACTGCACGCTTCTTGTATTTGTGTGCTAAAGTTTAGGGGTTTAATGCAGAAATACGCAACTTTAACATCCACAATAACTTATTGTATAAGCTAACTGTAGTTGCCATGGAATCCTGATGAAGAGAAACATTGCTGACACTTCTTGCTACCCTCACCTGCGGGGAATAGATGACCATTAAAAAAATAATTCTCCTTATGATGTTGTTATGCAGCTTACAATGTAGCATGATTAGATAAACTGCTGGCCTGAAATAGGAAAAAAAACATGTAAAATAAGGAAATATTTTTTTGACATTAACATAAGTGAAGTATAAGTATTTTTTTTTTCACTACTGGCATCATTATGGATAAAAAAATATGAAAAGCAACTGGCATCCATTTTTGTGAAGAAGGAATGGTATTTACTGGGGGAAAAATATTACTGAAATGCACTAATTTATTGCTTCATCTTTAGACTTACTAATAGTTCTGTGTATACAGAATGGAGAATCTTATTATTTGGGCCCTGTGAGATACATAATTTGATAAGCAGCTTACACTGGCTGTTGTAGGAACTCTGGTTTTTGACAGCTGTGATAGTATTTGTCTTAGCCAGCAATGATGGGCACTATTACATATATTAAATGTTATGTTAGGTCCCAACTTTTCATGAGGTGTGACATTCAAAGGAAGCATTTATTCATATGCGCACATGGCCATGCATTCTTTAAAATTTGTTATAATTTTAAAATAATGGTATCTCATACACTAAAGCAATAAAGAATGAAATGGCAAGGACGTTTTTTTGCGGTATATCTGTTAGGATGTCTTGTCTCCCATAAAAATGAAAGCAGACTCTAAGATCCTTTTCTTTCTACTATTTCCTGGCCTGCCGAAGTCTTAGGGCAAATCTTTACTAAAAAATCTGTCATGAAAATGAGATTCTGTCATTTGACTGGAGATTAATATGTGAAGTCTGAACCAAAGAGAAGACAGATTCTCTTTTTGGTCTTTGATAGCCTTTAAGTCAAATTTACCATCTTGCTTGTAATGGAACCAAAATAGAATACTTTTAATGTATTAAGTTAAAGTTGCTAGAACAACTGATAAAGGTTTCTTTCCTAGCAAGGGAGGAGACAAGGCTTATATTTTTAGTCTCTAGTCATGGGAGAAGGGGGGAGTTTCTTTCAAACTGAATTGCTTTATTGGCAATAAAGCTCATTTTTCTTTTAAAGTGGTTACAAGACTGGTCTTCTAAAGGCTTTCATCTCTTAATTCAGTTTCCAAATTTTCTCAATAGGCTCTAAACCACCAACTAAAACAAATTGTTGCTGCCTGATGTAGCAGTCCACCTTCACTGTCATTCAATTATAAATTTTTCAGCAGTATTACTGTCCAAATATTTATCTAATTCTGTTCCCTTAAGGAGAGGGTCACTGTAATGACTTTATTTATGCTTCAGGTGATTTGGTCCCATGCACTTTGTATTTATTCTTCTTGTTATATACAGGTGATGCTCTTCAGAGATGAGAACTTTCTCTGTCATGAAAACTTGATTCAAATTCAAGTGACTCAGTATTTGGGTTTTAGAAGTGAAAAAATACATTTTAAAAAATCTTTTGAAATTATAATTTAAAAATAAAAAGTACTAAATTTTTCTTAGTGTTTGCACCTTTCTGACGTGCTTTCTCTGGTCAACAGGTTAGCGAGTGAAATTCCTCATTGTCTCTAGTGTTTTTTTTTCAGACACCTTGGCTGTATATTTTCTGATGAATGTATTTCTCTGTTCTTCTCCCTGAACAATAGTAAAGCTTCAGCAGGAGGAACAGAGAAGATATCTCTCCTCATATACTAAAAAACACACCTGCAACAGATGGGCACCACTCTCCTTCCCTGAGAAGGGCTTGAATTTTTCTTCTTCCTAAAGCAACCTGTATAGCCTGGTTGAGATCACTGTTTTCTCTGGTTGGGGTTTCAAGAGAAGAAAGCAGTAGATCTCTCTTTCAGAGACCTAGATACTCCTTTTGAAGAGCGTGGGTCGTGGAAGAAAAGGATATCTTTTTGCAGGTGAATAGAGCATATATGCCCCAAAGACGGTGTAGGTTTTTGTGTACAATTTTCTTAAGTAGTTTTTACTGTCTGTATTTAAATCCCAGTTGAAGAACACTTATTCTAGTGTGCCCAAGGTGGAGGTTTAAGGTTCCAATTTAGCAACCAGTGTACTAAAAATATAAGCTCTTAAATGTTATAGTGCTATAATAACATGTTCCTAGTACATTTATTGCTTCTCACCTCAACTTGCATGAAGAAAGAACCTTCTTCCTCTATGCTTTTTTTCTTTCCCCTCATAGCTCAGGCATGATTAACATATAGACCATCCTTTTTAATACAGATCCTTATAAATTAATGTTGGCAGAAGTACCACCACAAAGGGTGTGTGGCAGGCCTTTATCTAGAGCTTTAGGAAGGTAATCCAAATGAGAACAGGTACAGACCTTTATTCCTGGTATAAAATCATGCTTTCTTATGTGTACCAATTTTAATTGTAATCTTCACTGATCTCTCACACTACTTGAATGACTTTTCCACAACTTTCATTTCTTTCATCTACTGGGACAATTATGAATTGCAGTACTAGATACTTCTGGAGAATGCAGCACAGACAAAGATATTAGTCAAGCAGGCCAGCAGCTCCTCAGCATTCCAAAGCTTGTTAAACGGTTGACAAAAGTTTCCTCTGAAAATACTTAATATTGTAAAAAGGTTCAGACAGCTGTATGCTGACTACTTTTTAAAATATATACAAAAATAATAATACTTCAGTCAGGATAGATTTACACTATGTTCTTTCCCATTGAATCTAATTTTTGTATTGTTGCTTTAGTAGTTATTCTTTTTATTCATAGGCAGCTAACTGTATTATAGTCCCATGTGGGGCCATTTTCAGGGCACTAGCAGAATGTAAATACAGTTAATTTTCGCTTGGATCTTTAAATCTGCCTTCTGCACTGCAGTTTTATGGTTTTCTAATTTGAAGTTAAACCTATACAAAAAATACGTGTCCCAGGTAAAGTTGTTTCACTGTTTAAAAGAAACTTATTTAAGATACATTCCATAACCTTCATAGAAATTTAATTTTTAAAAGAAAAAAATAATTTTTGCCTAGTAAACCTGTAGTCTTCCACATTAATTTTGGATTTAATATTAAATTTAAATCCCAGAGAACCACATTCTGAGAAGCTCTAAATGCTCAGTTTTCATTTACTTCAGAGAGAGATCAATGATGCAGGATGGCATGATGTGGATAAATCTCAGCTTGTTGAGAATTATGAATATTCAGAGTAAACCTAATGATAAGGAGAAACTAAAGCATGTGGCTGAGTGCCTCTAATATATTTTGGCACTGAAGCCTCAAATTAAAATACTTGAAATGAGAGAAAACTATTCTTTGGCAAATTCTCCAGGTTCTTTGTTACTGTATCTTCAATAATTGTTTCAGCTATTAAATTTTTAATCTCAACTGACTAGTGAGGCAATTAAGATCATAAAATAGCCATGACTGCAAACACTTATGTTGTACTTTTTAACCAAAGTGAGCAAGCATGCATATTAAAATACCTCAGTCTAGCCAACTGCCTTTCTTCAGGATTCAGTTGAGGATGGTAACATTGAGCACACAGTTTCAGGTGGGAAGGTGATTGTGTGTGAGGTTGGGGGTGTTGAAGCTAAAATTCACAGGGCTTAATTTCTTCAAACAATGTTGCTAGATGAACATCTCTTCCGAATGTGGAAGAAAGTAAAACTGTAATAGCATGGGAACTAAAATACGTAAATAAACAGTCGATTAACTTTAGAAATCAAAAATGCCTTCCACACAACTATATGGTTACTGATCTGACTTAAGAGTAAGAAAATTCAGCAAACAAACTTCAAAAGAAAGAAAAGCTGAACATATAAATATAATTTAGAAATCAATGGATGCATGTTGCCTTTCAGCCAAAGCTAGTATGTCTAATTCATCTTATTGGCTTCCCTGATCACTTGGACAAAGGAAACAGCAAATTTAACAGCAGTCATTCATACAGCTGATCACAAATTAAGCTGATTGAATTGCCCAGTAGACCAAGAACCTAAATCAGGAAAATAGATTCATCATGAGCAATGGATAGAGGTTTTCAGAGAACAAAAAATAGGTTGCTATCTCTTTCTGCTAATTATAAATAAATAAATAAAGGAAACCTCACCCCAAAGCAACCTTTGGAAAATTATTTGGTGTGTCCAGAAGGGAAGCAAGCTGAAGCCATGTAGTATATAACAGCAGTCATAAAGGGGTGCCTCAGCAAGTATCTCTCAGGACTTCCCTTTCCAAGCCTCTTCCTTGCTTGAGTCCAAATATGGAGTTATATTCTGAGAATGCAACAAAGGAAGAAATACTTTATGCTTTTTCTGCAATAACCTTGGATTTTGGCATTCATGAAGCAAAGGCTCCTGTTATAGATGTCCCTAACCTCATGAACCTATAGCCCAAGAGCTGCCCTAACCACAAGGTAAGATTAGGTGCAATTTTCCTTTGCTCTTATTGAAGTTAGGAGACTGTCCAGCAAGGCATACAAATTTAGCTGGCTTACTAGGAAAGCAAGCAGTCTTTTCTCTAATCCAGTCCTCCTCACTGAACTACCATTTCAGGCCAAGGGTCCTTGTGGTTTGTGATATTTGTGTGGGGTTTCCTGACTGTTTTTTCTCCCTCCTTCATCCTGACTCTAAAGCAAAATAAGTAAAATGCAAAACCGAATGGGATGGATGCCCTAGTGGTGGAAGACACAGAGAAGACAGAGCTACTGAATGCCTTCTTTGCTTCAGTCTTCACTGCTAAAGCTTTCCCTCTTCATGAGGGAAGCTCCCAGGCCCTGGAGGCAAGGGGAGAGGAGAAGTTTTCCCCAGTAGAGGAAGATCAGGTTAGAGACCACTTGGCCAAACTGGACATCCATAAGTCCATGGGCCCTGATGAGATGCACCCGCATGTGCTGGGAGATCTGGCAGATGTTATTGCTTGGCCACTCTCCAACATCTTTGAAAGGTCATGGAGAACAGGAGAGGTGCCTGAGGACTGGAGGAAGGTCATTATCACTCCAGTCTTCAAAAAGGGCAAGGAGGACCCGGGGAATTACAGACTGGTTAGCCTCACCTCTGTCCCTGGGAAGGTAATGGAGCAACCTGTTGTGGATGTCATATCCAAGCACATTCAGGAGCAGGAAGTTATTGGAAGTGGTCAACATGGATTTACCAAGGGTAAATCATGCTTGACTGATCTCATAGCCTTCTATGGTGTTATAATATCATCTCCATTGACTTCAGCAAGGCTTTTGACACTGTCTCTCATAACATCCTCCTTGGGAAACTGAGGAAGTGTGGACTAGACACGGGGACAGTGAGGTGGATTGAGAGCTAGCTGTGTGACAGGACTCAGAGGGTTGTGATTAATGGAGCAGGGTCGAGTTGGAGGCCTGTAACCAGTGGTGTACCCCAGGTGTCAATACTTGGACCACTATTGTTTTACATATTCATCAGTGACCTGGAGGAGGGGACAGAGTGTATCCTAAGCAAGTTT
>VXBO01012390.1:535018-574905 GCA_013400135.1 Rhinoptilus africanus
GTGAGGGTGACAAAGCACTGGAAGAGGCTGCCCAGGGAGGTTGTGGAGTCCCCTTCTCTGGAGACTTTCAAGACCTGTCTGGATGCATTCCTGAGTAATCTGCTCTAGGCAATCCTGCTTTAGCAGGGGAGTTGGACTAGATGATCTCCAGAGGTCCCTTCCAGCTCTGAAATTCCATGATTCCATAACTTTGCACTGCAGCAAGACGAGAAATCAAAACTGCATTAGCAATAAGCTTGCTCTGAGTATTCTTAGAGTACAGAGGCTCAGCTTCAACCGGGGAAATGAAAAAAAAAAAAAAGGAAAAAAAAAAGGCCGAGGGTGTTGCTTTCGTTCAGAGTATTTCAAAGACTGGACAATAACGAAGTCTGGGACATGAGAAAAGTGTGTTTAAAATCTGCAAGTACAACCTAGACTATTTCTTGTGCAAGTCTTTAATCTCTAGTTCTGTGTATACAAAATATGTATTGAAACACTGTTTGAGATAGTTTTAATGATGCAGGTTAGGATTTGTTCTCTTACAAATGTCAGGGTAAGGAAAAAGTATGTATATTGCCATTACCAAATATTTACCACCAAATGTATTCTGCGTCTCAGAGGTGTGAGTCATGTTTGAGCCATATAAATGAAAATTAAAGTGAATAGGGATCGTTATCCATTGGCCTCAGCTAGTGATGATGTACAAGGGAATTCTGTGTCTAAACTTCATTTATGATTTTTCTCTTCCTAACATGACACCAGGATTACTTTTTTTGTGTGTGAATGGACTTGACAGCTAAAGAAAAATAGTTTTTCAGTTATGAAATTCATAAGAGGGTTTTTAAATATATTTCCATGTTAAATAACCCATCTTCTATTGTTTCTCACTACACTTAATTGTATTTCTACCCCTCTAATTGCTTCCATATACAAATATTGCATGCCAAATCAGCTGCAGAATTTAAAACCAAGATGAAATCAGGGAAGTGGCTTCTCACATTCGTGTTTATTTTGTCCAAGCTGTATGTGAATGATGCTAGAGAATTAGGGTTCACACTTCCTTTCATAGTTGCATAATTAATTAATTAATTCATTCAGTACCTATTCCTATGCATATTAGTTCATTTTCCCTTTTGTAGTCAGTACCTACACTGTTCCAGTGGAGCTTACTGGTAATATATTCCTGGATGCTGATACGCTGATGTAAATGGTAGGAAGGTTTTACATTTATTTACCTTTATTTACCTTTTGCAAGCTGAGATGCCCATGGCAGTTCTCTTTGTTTGACGGGAAATGTAAATCACTAAAAGTGATGTGCTTAACTTCCATAGCTTCCAATTCACCCTTACTTTGTGCACAAATAAACTGGTAGTATCATCAGCAAGGAGCCGATATACATCAAATACTCATCTATTTTTGCTCATTTATGCTCATCTATTAAGTGGTCTTACTTACAGACGTACTTGCTTTAGAAGAAAAGTAAACATTGTTTGATTGCTACAATGTGTAGTTCCTCAGGAAAAAAAAAAAAACCACAATAAAATCCAGATTAGCACGAATGTTTTTCTATGGGACTGTGGTGCTGAGTTTATTATGTAGCAGATTCTCTTACACTTTTGTTTTCATAGGTACTATGCTCAGTCCTTCAGAAATATTAAAAGAAAAAAGAAGAAAAAGACTTATTTTGTTAAGAAGCACATCACTATCTGGTGCGAACAATGGCCTGCTTTTAATGCTGACAACAAGTATCTTCTCAAACAAATAATGTTCAACATGTTCTTACTAATGTGAAATTTCTTGGATAGGTGCCTACTGTGTTGAGAAGTCTGCAAAGTTTAAGATTGCTATAGAAGACAAACACGATTCCCTCTAAAATTTATGCTGTTACCAAAGCATATCACATCTCCTTTAATATATTCCTTTTAACAAAATCTATCACAGACAGTTTTCACTTTTCATAGGGCATTAGCTATGTATTGAAGAGAATAGATGGAAAGTTCCAAGAGATTATCTATATAGAAGATTCCTGATAGAAAGCCTTTAAATCCTAGTAGGCAAAGGCACTAAAAAAGACAATTGAACCAAGATGAACTCAGTAGTAGTAAGGCTATTCTGTTTTTTTAAACTTTAAACAGTATAATTATGTATTTAAAAGGGTTTACCAGGGATAGAATAGACTTTTCATTCCACAAAGCCTTTAAATCATGATTAGACATGAGTAATGGTATTGCAGCTCACAAGTTTTTCTCATAATACCAGGCATGCTGAAGAAGTGAAATAGTGGAGTCTGCTATATAAATTATAAAGAAACCCAAAACATTTCCATGTCAGAATTCATGTCTGGAAAGCAAAGAGACAGCATATAAATGTGCATGTACTCTGAAGGGTTTTGAAAATCTATCAACCTATCCACCTTGGTTAGGATTTAAGATTTTGCATGGCTCTCTATCCCTGTAGGGTTTGCTTCTTCTAGCTTATATTCCTACAAAAAATGAGAACGCTGGCACCACATACAATGTTTTCTATACAGGAAATCCCCTTGATGCAAGGAAGGAGGTAAGAGTTGGATTCTCTAAATGCAGATAGAGAAAGCTGTGTATGGAATTTGGAGGAACTGCAGACTTGTCCTAGGTTGGATGTGACATCAGGTAATCCTATGATCAGGAAATACGTTTTGCTCTTAAAAATCAATTATTCTCTTCTTTCTGTCATCCTAGTATTTTTGTTTCTCCTGCTTACTTCTCTTTTTCCTCAGAGGTTGTCCCTTAGTTATCTGTAATTTATATCCAGTGACTTTTTGTTTATCATTATTGTTTTCTCTCATAGATTTCCTGTATCTTCAAAAAAGTTTTATCTTGCTGTATTCTAGGGTTTTCCCCTGTTTTCCATTTTTCTCCATAAGGAGGTTCCCTAAAACGAACGTCAGAGCACACCCTGCTGTAGGCTTTTTCTAAGTTATATGGCCAAAATCCCTGTCAACTCTTGTACCTGCTTTTTGTGGTAACACCAGGTTTGAAGTTGTGTACAGCATGCCAGGTAGCTTTGACTTTCCCAGAATCACTTCAGTCTCTCACTGCTATGTCTAGCTGCAGTCTGACATGCTTTGGGTTTTTTTGGTCTGCCAAGTGAGACAACACAATCCATTCTACCTATTTCTTCAAGTCCTACCTGGACATACAAGGTAGAAGTTTTAATATCTTTAGTATGCTCTTTCTGGAGATGAGGGCTTGCAGGTATTCTGCCTGTGATTGTCCCTCCATTGGTACTGGATAAACTGGGATAAATATAGTTCACAAAAAACAGATACTATAGAGACTTTTCCATTTTTGGTAAAATAAAAGCAACAGAGTCCATGTGCACATGAAAAAAATTAAGCTGAGCTTAATGTGCCAAACATTAGCCAAACATCACTAGTCAGTTATATCTCAGCCAACAAATATGCACTTCAAGTGAAAGCTGTATTGAGAGGGTCAGCTTCTGCACCCATTCAAAACTGTTAGACCAAAATGTACCCAGACAAACTTGTGAATACCTAAAGTCTCATTTTAAATGCTATATAGTTTAGGGATTTGCTAATAAAGGTTCGTATGTATGTATAGACATCTATAGAATGTTATACAATTTTCTATTTCCCTTGCTATACTTCTCTTTTCTGTCCCCTTTTGCACTTCTTTCCTTCTCCTTCATTGCTATATGTCATTTAATTTTGTTCTCCTTTTGCTTCTTTCTTTGCATTGTTTTCCCTCCTCTTCCATTACCTAGCTAGTATGGATATACTCTCTGGATGGCTGTGGCCAGAAAGTGGTGGTAAATGGAGTTAAATCCAGTTGGTATCCAGTCACAAGTGGTGTCNAGCCTGGAGAAGAGGAGGCTGAGGGGACACCTCATCACCCTCTACAACTTCAGGTGAAAGGAGGTTGTAGAGAGATGGGGGCTGACCTCTTCTCCCTGGTGAGAAGTGATAGGACAAGAGGAAACAGGTTCAAGTTATGTCAGGGCAGGTTTAGATTGGATATCAGGAAACACTTTTTCACTGAAAGGGTTATTAAGCATTGGAATAGGCTGCCCAGGGAGGTGGTGGATTCTCCATCCCTGGAGGTGTTTAAGAAAAGGGTAGATGTGGTACTTAGGGACATGGTTTAGAAGTGTTTTTTTGTCAGGGTAGGTTAATGGTTGGACTTGATGATCTTAAAGGTCCCTTCCAACCTCAGCAATTCTATGATTCTATATTCAGTGCAACACTAATTACATGTTGCTAGACTCATAATATAGCTACAGATTTCTTTTGTATTTCAACACTAAGTAATTTATATTGCTTACATAATACCCTAAACAGAAAACTATTCATTTAAAAATAATTCTCTGAAGGAGCCAGTACCATATTGTTAAAAGTCTGAAACTCATATTGGGTTTGTACGGCAATATGTTCAGACATCTGCACAGGCAAATGCTTCATAAACTCTAAAGTACTAAGAAAAATATAACACCATGAATCACACCTAGTCAGATAAATAAGAGGCCGATCATGAAAACATGAGGAAAACAAGACATACAAAGAAAAAGAATTTCAGGGTAAAAGTTATAGTATGAATTTGAGTCACTTATATGGCAAATCTAATGAAATTAAAATTTAATCCATACTCTACTTGGAAGTGGAGCATATTGATATACATGAAGACTAAGTCAGTTAAAAAAGATTTTGGAAAAAAGCACCAAACAAAAATTGGTTTTAGAGAATTAGGAATTTACTAAATGAAACAACATTGGATGTTTTCTAGTCCACTTTTACATTCCTTTTGAAACAACACTTCTAGGAAATTAGAATTTGTCTAAACTGTAGTTAAGGTATATTTAAAGTGTTGGGATACATTAGACAGAGGTAATATTTTGTTTACCAGTCCAGACACATTTTTTTGGATTACTAAAGGCATTTGAAGAACATTCAAATCTTCAAATGAAAACTGTTATAAAAGTAGAATGATACTTCATTTATTAAATATTGTAGCTTAACTGAATTTCTGAACATTCCTTGGAGATCATTTGCCTTGCATATTTTGATTTAGATTATAAAGTCAGATCCATCAAGTATACAAGAAATAAGAATATGTTTGCAAGAAACAGCAATATTGAAGCTTTTATGACTAAATGGAGCACTTCATCTCATTAGTAAAACAAAAATTTTTGCCTAATTATCTTTTCCTTTTAATAGCCTCAAAAGAGTACCAAACATTTTTCTTCCCCTTAAGTGTTATGAACTGAAGAAAATAATAATTCTGAATTGCAGTTTACTGGATACTGGTTTTCTTTGCTTAACTCTTTATCTTCCTATTTCCATTCACAAAAGTTGTTGCATCCAGCTTTCTCTTTCCTCTGGAGTGATTCTTACTCTGAAATTTGATTTCAATCAAAATGAATAGGACAGCATGAAGTATTTGCATTGTGAGAACAGTATTTGTCAAAAAGCCTGAGACACACTAAAGCGCCCTTCACTGTGACAGAAGCATTTTTCAGTGCTGAGTGATGCAGCACAGAGACATCAACAGGAGTTCTGTTGGCAGCAAAATGAATTAAGTGTGGCTTCATAAAAATCTGTCTCCTGGTTGAATTCTCTCACACTTAAGACAGTGAAAACTGTTGTTAAAGGTTGTCCGGCTCCATTCCTCCCCCCCGCCATGGTTGGGGTTTTCATACCCACTTCGCCTTTTTTCTAATGACAATTGAGCTCAGTGGGAGGCATTACTGAGTTTTTCCTCTAACCTACCATCTACTTTACAAACCTTTTAAGAATATAACACTATTGGGGTTTGTAATTCTTTGAAAAATTAGTGGAAATCAAACCATAAATTCAGGTGGGACAAAAGGAAATATCTGTGTAATTTGTACATTACAGTAAAAACCTCAGTACAAATTCTTACAAAAACAGGCTCAAAAGTGTTTCTATTAGCATGTTGTGATGCTAAAATTCATGCATTATAGAGGTTAGGCAACATTACACTGCTAACAGCAAGCTGTGGAGTGAGCTGTAGGCAAAAGGAAGGTCAAGAATATGGGGAACGGCCTTAATAAAAGATCCTCAGCCACATTCTTCTGCCTGCTGGCAGCTGTAGCTGTTCTTTCTCTATTGACAAATTGTCTGATGCTTCTAGGATATAAATGATTTTGCTTTGAGGTTAGTGTCATACTGCTCACATCTGCTGCAAAGTCCAGGTGAGGGAAATTTTCAGTTCTGTAATACCCCTCTCTATTTTATCAGCCCTTTTGGGGAATTATCTTTCTGAAAATAAGGATATAAGGCGGGGAGGGAAATAAAAGCACTCAGCATGCAGGCAGCATTACACTGATAGAGCACAAAGGAAGGCTTCAATCCCCCCAGCTTCGTCTCTATAGCTGCTCACCAGCTTTTAACACTCCAAGCAGATTAACAATGTACAGCCTCGCTGAGTGCGTGCAGAGAAGCAGCTCCTTGACTAAGCTCATTGGAGGCAGAAAGATGGCAGGAACTCTGCCCTAATTCCTCTTAAAGCTTTGGAGTCCAAGTAAGTGCAGAATAAGGAATGGCTTCACATCATTTTCAAATAAAACAGGAATTGTCTTCAACTTCTTACAGCCAGAAACAGGGTATTGATAATTTTAGCTGGGAAGCCGAGAAAGTGCCTGGTAAATCTTCAGTGGGTGATCTGGGCTTCAAACCAGTATGCTGTCAGTGCTTCAGAATTGCAGGCGAACAAACTTAATAAGTATTTTGGACACGTCTTTAGCAGGATGTCGGAGCTGGAGAAATCTAGTTACTACAGTCAGAGAAGGGCAGAGAGACTGATGAAAACAAAGTGCATGATGACAGTGGAGAGCAGGCATGACGGGAAAAAGCTGACAGAAAACATTTGTAAATTGTGCTGATGTTGAGGAAAAGAGGATAGGAAGGGAGCATAAACCAGGCCTGTTTTGTTTCCTGTGTCATTTTAATATGCTCTCAGATCCTAGATCTCGTGAATAAAAGGGCTGGAAATGAGGTTTGCTATGTGATGGTTTTCAGAATTGCTGTAAGTGGCTGGAATAATGCAGTTACTTCTTTTTTTATTTGTGTAGCTGAGCAACATATTTTGAAGGGAAAGCAATGGTTTCTGAAGCATAAGTTTTAATATTTCTGCGCTTCATTTGCTAGTGAAAAAGAAGTTTATCTTGTGGCAGGACCCAGTCCAGACTGTAAGAAGCAAAGGCTTTGTGTTTTATTCTCTTTGAAATAACTGGGTCCACAAAGCAGTGTACCTGTTTAAAGCCTACAGGCATAATAACTAATTTGACTCCAAGGGTCTTTCTCTAGATTGATACCACCAAACTGATTGTTCTAATTACAATTTATAACACACGCATATATATAAATATCTGTCCCACAATTGAAGCAAAATCAGTCATTAACAGCTGCAGATTTTTGTGTTCTCAAAATAGAAGCTGTAAGTTCATACTTTCTGACTTTAAAGCTTTGCTTAAGTAGGTAATTTTATTGTTTTCATGTGAATTTCCTTGAAGGTATTCACATTCTACAAAAAAGTGGGGTTTTTTTAAGATATTTTGGTATTTAGCTAGACCTAGGTATTTCAATTCTAAGTTGACAAAGCCTTCAGTATTTTTAGATTTTTATACACTGTTTCTTGCTGTGATATTTGAGTGATGTATACAATATTACGACTTATGTTAAGCCTTGTGAGCTTTTGTTTTCCATTCATCTACTCTATGTTTTTGTTTTCTACACTTCTAAGAGATGTCTTCTACTGTTAACAAAATTACACTGCTTTGAATGTAATGTTTGTTCACTAGAACATACAGAAGTATTATTTTTGAAAAAAATCTGGTACATATTTTTGAAGAATGTCAGAATCACGCTGATTTCTCTTAACTTCAGTGTTATATTCCAATATATGACTGAAAATAACCAAGGACTCATACTGTTTTCAGCCTTTAGGTGATTCAGTTCCCATAATGGAATTATTGAGCTGGCATTGCTCTTTTGTCCTTTTTCTCACCTGGGAATTCCAGCATAACTTAGTAGGAATTCCACTGGACCAAGTGCTTCACCTCGTTAGCAGATCTGGGCTGCAGTTAGTAAAAAATGGTTACCTAAAATGGTGATTTAAAAATAAATAAATACAAATTTGAAGACCTCACCGTATGCTTACAACCTAGGAAGGAATATAGAAAGAGCAGTTTTTTGTAATGTACTTAAGGAAACAAACTCCCCACTATGTTAGCTGGATAAGGCAGTAGCTATGTTTGCTTTCATGATGGTATGCTAAGCATACTAGTTCAATAGTTCAGAATACCCCTGAGCTGTGGATATGCTGGAGCAAGCCTAACAGCTACCAGGTGAAAACAGAGACAAGTACTTCCTTTTGGGAGTTCACCATTTCACAAACACTTTTATTTTGTTTTCCAAAACAACAGGTGTTCATAATTTTAATTAATATATTTATTAGAACAAATTCTTTTTCCAGTTCAGTTTCTCTCAAAGGCTGCAACAGAACACAGTTATTACTAAAGCTCAAAAAAATGCTTTCTACTTTTATTCTTAAGAAGAACCCTTCTAATATTACTAGCTTTGTATTTTCCTTTAAATGCAATTACAAGTTTATTGCTGTAACTTAAACTTGTAAGAACTGGACTCCTTCTAACTGAATGTATCAGCATTAATAATTCCTGCTTGGGAAAATAGATTTCCCTAGAGGTTTTAATCAGAAGGGGAAAAATCTTAAAGTAGCTGAACAAGACCAGAAAGAGTTTCTGAAACAGATGACTAACAGGATTCAGCCTGTACTGGACATCCCCTAGAGAGTCATGGCAGATAGAAAGAGAGAAGACAATTAGAAGAGTATTTTGCATTTCCAGGGAAGATGATAGACATTTCTCTTTAAATGGGAAATTAAAATGTTGCAACACCTTTTTCTAGCTGGTCTTGAAACTAAAGATTTTGATATTTCCAGTTCCACTAAGCGTGCAGTCCTAGACAGTTCTACAGAATTGTAATATCATGATACCAGAAAGGCACAAGTCTCTCACAGACAGTGCTCAAAGACATGCCATTTGTGTGCAATTTATGCTTTGAATAAGTCAGCAGTAGGCTTATGTCAGAGGGATCATAATTTACATATTTCCTGAGTAGCTTCAAGTTAAAGCGTATAGATCTGCATGAGAGGATAGTTCAGAAGTCTTGCAAGAAACTAGAAAACTGAGGCTTTAGAGGTGGGCCTGTGCAAACTTCATGAAGTTTGACAAGGCCAAGTGCAAGGTCCTGCACCTGGGTCATGGCAACCCCAGGCCCAAATACAGGTTGGGTGAAGAACGGCTTGAGAGCAGCCCTGAGGAGAAGGACTTGGAGATACTGGTGGACTAGAAACTCAACATGAGCTGGCAATGAGCTCTTGCAGCCCAGAAAGCCAACTGTATCCTGGGCTGCATCAACAGAAGCGTGGCCAGCAGGTCGAAGGAGGTGATTCTGCCCCTCTACTCTGCTCTGGTGAGACCTCACCTGGAGTACTGCATCCAGCTCTGGAGTCCTCAGCACAAGAAGGATATGGATCTGTTGGAGTGGGTCCAGGGGAGGGCCACAAAGATGATCAGGGGGCTGGAGCACCTCTCCTTTGAAGACAGGCTGAGAGAGTTGGGGTTGTTCAGCCTAGAGAAGAGAAGGCTCCGGGGAGACTTTATAGCAGCCCCTTAGTACCTAAAGGGGGCCTACTGGAAGGATGGGGTGGGACTCTTTATTAGGGAGGGTAATGATAGGACACAGGGTAATGGCTTCAAACTGAAGAAGGGTAGATTTAGATTAGATATTAGGAAGAAATTCTTTACTGTGAGGGTGGTGAGGCACTGGAACAGGTTGCCCAGGGAAGTTGTGGATGCCCCATCCCTGGAAGTGTTCAAGACCAGGCTGGATGGGGCTGTGAGAAGCCTGGTCTAGTGGGAGGTGTCCCTGCCCAGGGCAGGGGGGCTAGAACTAGATCATCTTTAAGGTCCCTTCCAACCTGAACCATTCTATGAAAACTATGTTCGTGCAATAGCTCTGCTATATATGAATCTGCTGCCCTAAACTTGCTCACTCTATGAGATTTTACAACGCCATGGACTACCATGGTTTGGTTGCAGGCTGTGACTTCACATCATGAGACGCACAAAGAAACATGGTAAGTAGCAACAAATTCAAGTAGCACTGACATATTGCCGCTCTTTCAGCAGGCAAGTTATGGCACAGACATAATCTTTACATCTTAAGCTGTGGGAAGCACATATAGTCAGAGCAACTTCTGGGGGATATAAATTAGGAAAGCCTCAGGAAGAAAATTCTCCTTCCTAGTCTCTAAGGGAATTGATATTCTGTAGCAGACCAGCCAAATACTAGTCATATAAACTGCTTCATTAGTAACAGTCTTGGTTCAACTGCTCTCTCATTTACAATTAAAGGTGTTAATTCAATGGCTAAAGGTCAGGAATTACTCATTGCTAGTACTGTGTCTCAGAAGCATGCCCAGGAAATGGTCATCAGCTCAAATCAGAGGTGTTAATATGCAATTAAAGGTCACAATAGCTTTTGCTGAATGAAATTAGCTGTGCTTTTTCTGAAGGGGTTGCTGCTTAGTTTATCTGAATATGCCGCCCTCACAGGAACATCCCAGTTAAGCAACTGCTTTTTAGAGGAGTTATAGTCTGTGGTGAGACACAGGTTTTGTACTAGTTTGGGGTAACTTAAAGTGTTTCTCCCGCTGTCTGGATAGAGGTGAATTTAGAGGAAAAAAAGAGAGTGAATTCAATTTTATGGTGCTTAGTGTTGAGCAGTTGAAAGAAGGTAAACTTTATATAGCTCAGAGTTAGAAGTAAGTAAACAAAGGTAAACAAATTTACCTTAAGCTGCAGCTTGTAGAGCATTTTGTATTGCTGTTCTGTAAACTACTTTCCTGTTAGTTCATACCCTCTGTTTTACCTAGTCAATACCACAGTTGTTGAAAATATGTGGACTTATCTTATCATTTGTTCCCTATACTGTGTCTGGGCAGAAATACAGGCATGTGGAGTTGTCTTAAGCTGATTATGTTCTTTTAGATAGCTTCTTCAAAATTCTTGTGACTCTTTTTTTTGAAGTCTTGAAATCATTCTGTAGCAAGTCTTAAGCCTTTCTTAGCATGATGTTGTCTGCAAATTCAAGAAAAAGAATTTTTCTATTCTATTAACCAAGCCATTGGGTGATGCTAAAATTCTTGTCACTGTTGTATATTGTCAGTAAAAATATTGAACGGAATTAAAGCCAGGACGTTTCTGTAAGAACTTTGATTTGATAAAGGTTTCTACCTTTGGTTCCCAACCAGTTTTGAAGTATTATTCATTAAATTCATCTAGACTAAACTAGACTGCATGTTGCGAAATACATAGATACGGACACAAACTGGAACATAGGAAGTTCCACCTAAACATGAGGAGGAACTTCTTTCCCTTGAGGGTGGCAGAGCACTGGAACAGGCTGCCCAGGGAGGTGGTGGAGTCTCCGTCTCTGGAGACATTCAAAACCCGCCTGGACGCGTTCCTGTGCAACCTGCTCTAAGGTGGCCCTGCTCTGGCAGGGGTGTTGGACTAGATGATCTCCAGAGGTCCCTTCCAACCCTATGATTCTGTGATTCTGTTATACATCTTCACAATAGAGGTTAGAACTGATACAAATACAGTGATGGGGAAGAAAGCTCTCAGGAATCTCAGTGATAAAGCATGGCTTACTAAATAGCCCACTAATTGAGCTGCAATAATCTGCTATGGGTATAGGCTATAAGCCTGTCATCTCATTCTGTAAATGAGTCATTTTACTTCAGATTGAGGAAGGCAGGGTAGCACATGTAACCAGTCAGAAATTCTATTTCTGAACCTTCAGATCTACTATGAATTTTTTGAATACTGCTAGCTTCAGCTCTATTTTACTTTGCTTTTATCTTCTAGTTGTCAAATGTGGTTGAAAACCATCTGTAAATTCAGTTGCTTTAAAGGGCACCTGCATGACTTAAACCTTTGTGTTACTGTCTCAGCTGCTCACAAACCATGTGTTTGGCTTACAGTTTTATAGGGAAAACAGTATTTTTACTCCTCAGTACTTAGGTGTGCTAGCATCACAATCTCTGCATGAAAAAGCATGCTGTCATCAGAAATGTTACTTTGATACTGAGAACAATCTTGAGGGCAAAAATCATTTGCCTTTTTCCTCCTCAAAATACTCTTCCTTCCATATTGTACTTCTGCATCTAAAAATGCCATAAATTATTATGTGTTGTTCCATACTTAACAAAGAACACAAAAGTGCAAAGAGTTACTGGCTTTTTTTAAACTTTCCAAGATCTGAGGGTAGTTACCTCCCAGAAGAAAAGAAGTAGACTTCTGGCTATCTGCTGCTTTTCACCAGGGTCCTTCAATACTCACTAGATGGCTGTGTGCCCTTGTGTATGCTTACTTGTAAAGTCTAGAAGAGCAGTAGTAATCCCCACACCACTTGAGGATTTTTCTGAGTAGTGTGCATTCCAGTATATGTTTTTTTTACCTCTCTATCTAGGTCATCTTACTTTAACCTTGGCTGAAATGACCCCTGCGGTAACCTAGACTCTTCTGCTATGAAAACATGACAATCTCTCTGTATCAAACTTTGTGATTCTTCCTCTACCAACCTCAAATATCCTCCGTCAAACACAGTTGAGTACACTGGTTCCTCAGCAACAGCATTCTCTTTGCACACCCATTGTTTCATAGAGAAAAATAGCTAATTATAGCTCTTGATTCTCTAGTATCTCTACTGTAGGAGTTTTATCAGTGCAGTCATGAGGAGGAACACAAAATTAGGCAGTCTTCAAACAAACTCTCAAAATACCATCTCAAAAGCAAACTGTTAATATGAGTTCCTAAGTTGCGTACTGAAAGAGTCCTTAGGTAAGCACATAGTCTGGATCACCCAGGTAGTTCAACCTCATGCAGTTTGGAACCATGCTTCTTCACTGAGCAGCTACAGTAGCCAAAGACTTGTCATATTTGATCAGGCCAAAGATAAATGCATTTCATTATTGGCAGTACTGGCTACTTAAAAAGAAACTGCAAGATACTCCAAAATAAAAAATTTCTTCAAGTAGTTAACAGTTGAAACAAGACGCTTCAGTTTCCTTCTGAATTTTTATTTTAGCTAGTGATATATGTTTGTTCTTATTGTATATACCAATCTTCCCCACCACACCCCCATAAGGTCTTCCCTGAAGTCATACATTTTAATGATGTATTCCACTTCTGAATTTAGCTGGGGGTAATGACCATTTCTCCTTTTTGTTTCTTTTAAACATCTACTCCTATTTTATGCAACAGTAAGACAGCTTTCAATCTTGTTTGTACAATCTTATTTTATCTTTCTCCAGTCCTGTTATGCATTATCTTTCTAAAATAAAGAGTCCAAATATATTTAGTCCTCTCCTGCAGTGGAAGGCTTTTTTTCTGCTTTTATTAAATAATTGTAGTCTATCTGGAAAAAAATTTTAGTATGATATTTGTTGAAAGTTAAGTCATACAAACACATTATACAATGAGATTGAGTATTATAGCATTGACTAACATCATATTAATCTCAGTTTTATTTCATATTCCTCATTTTACATCTTAATATCTATCTTGTTTTCATGCTCCCAGTAAGCTTTAAGTTGAGTTTTGGATCTAAATATCTCCATCACTCACAGTTGTATAGTTATTTAAGATAGTCAGCCTCAGTTCAGCATGCTTGAATTTGAATATACTGGCCCAAATGCTATCTACCATCATTCTGTCTAATTACCTGGGTAGGCTGAGGCTCTTTACAAATCCTTGATTATTTTTTTGTTTTAATTGTCTCTGCTTTTCTATCTGCTTGATTAAGTAATTGTATAGTGATTAGATGAATTTCCAAATGTTCATATTTTTCTGCAGAAACACAAAGATCATTTTAAAATGAAGTTGGTTTTGGGTTAGCAGATGACAAAAAAATCTTGACAATAATTTTTATTACCTATTGTGCAGATACCTCAAAAACTTTCAATATATTCTATTTGAATAAGTGGTCTAGGATGGGGGAGGAAAGAAAATTTTAGAGATAATTGTAGCTTGACAAATTTCATCCGAAAGTAACTGTTCAGTGAATTTATTCCTTTTGCTTATTATTTTTAATGGGAAAGGTCTGCTTGCAGAACTAAAGAGGGTCATAGCAGGCATGAAAGAGACATAAGCCAGGCTTCTATACAAAAATTTCCAAAAAAACCAAATCAAGCCGCACAACTACAAATATTGAGATGAGAACGTAATCACTAGAGAGACCACCACGATGCTGGAGTACGCAGGCTTTCCCAGAAAGAGATCCATTTTGCAGAGTTCACCTTCCGCCTTTTCGAATTTGAATTAAGATATATTCACTTTGTCTATCTCCATCTTTATTTCCTTTTTTTTTTTTTTTTAATCTTCGCACTTCAAAATGAAGAGTCAGAATGGAAGTTATAAACCACCTCATCCATAAAGACAAGAGAACAGCAATTACAAACTGAAGTAGAAGGTATTTGACAAAAAATTAATTGATCAGTAGTGCCCTTGGTATCTGGGTCTTCCTCCTTCAAGCGAATATTGTCCTGAGCTGTTGCAAAGTGGTACCACTACTCTCACAGAATACCTTTTCCATTTTCATCTGTAATGAGTCTGCTCTACTATCTGACTGAGAAACTGAATTTTCTCCTCCTTACAGTGCTGGTCAGGTGGCTGAGGTTTTTTTTTTTGGCAACAGAGGGTGAGCAATAAAACAGGTATATGCAACAAAAGCATGCACTGTGCATGCACGTGCACATGCAGGTTTGTCCAGTTTGACTTAAATCACTGAAAGCCAAAAAACTTGAATTTTAGTAGATCATAACAAACTAATGTGGGGATTTGTAATATTATCAAAATGTAAGATTTAGACTGCACACTCTTGAAAACATTTTAGGACCAATTATTTGGTTTCTCTTGTTGACTGCAATATAGAAAAGGGTGTGGTAACACGTGTCTTTATCTTGATAAATCATTAAGAAATGCTTAAAATTTCTACTTAATTAGAAGAGCACAAAACCCTGTATCCTTGAGACAGATAGGACACCCTAGTTTTTGGAACAATTTTAATGTAAGAATATAGGAGATGACCCAGTGACTCAGTGATATTTTACACAGGCCAGAGTTCTGTCTCTGACTGCAGCAGTGAGTGGTATTACTGCTGAAGAGCACCCAGGATCAGCCACTTTCATCAGTCCATTTATATTCTACTTCCCTGCAGCTTCCACATTGTCTGAAATATTGGTTTTGTCCATGCTACTGATAGGCTAAAAGAGAATAAAGATTAATTATCTTGTGGTATACATTGGGAGGGAGAAAACACAACCTAAATTTCTTTTCCTATATATGTGAACAAAGCCAGTGCTGAGAATGGAAGCCTTAAAATCACCAAAACAATGGAAATCCAAATATTGGGTTTGAATTTATGAAAAATAAATAAATAAATGTAATTCCACAGAAGTAGTAAAGAAAATATGTCGTGAGGTAGCTGAAATCATAGATCATCAGAACAAAAAAAAGAAGTAGACTTTTTAAACATAGTTTCAGTTGTGTTAGTGCATGCGTTGAGAATGGGAGTACGATTAATGCTGGAGTTGGAGGTGAAGCTGTCAGGTGTGACACACCAGAGTATAATTGAAAGGATGGAGTGATAGGTTAGAATCAGTGCTTAGGCAGCAAAAGCAATCACTGATGTGATTTGCACATGTATTAATACTTCAAGCTTTAACAAAACAGTAGGGAAAACCCACAGAATTTCTCAGGTATACTGCAGACAAGTTTTTAGTAGGAAATATATGCTTCACTGTCAGGCTTAATGCTGGCAGATCAGACTGAACAAAAGGATCCTGGCATTCAGTCCTCTGCGTAGAAGACGGTGCTTCAGGATGATATCTTGTCTTACGCTGCCTGTCAGTCGTGTCTCTCCAGTTTCTCAAGCTCCCTACACGCAGCATGTTTCCTCAGCATGAGCTGTTGTCAGGATGATCTTTACAGTCTGAGATACCTGTCCTGAACTCTCATGTTGCCTTATGCGTAGAGTTCTTGGCAGTGTATCCATCGATCCGTGAAGGGAGGCAACCAAGCTGAGAGAGCCATCACAGCTAAAGAACTGGTGCTGGGCTCTGAAGTAGTCTGTCTTCATATACTTGAGTAATAGTTACTCAGATCTTCCATTTGGTCTAGAAATGGTAGAGATATTGAGCACTAAAGACAATATAGCAAAAAAAGAACCCCAATCCAGAAACAGTAGGACTGCAAGGAATCAAAGTGTTTTGTCACATCCCCGCAACAAAGACCTGACAATCTTAGTCATACAATGGCCAGATTATCATTTAAACTGAATCACAACTAAAGATATGTTAGTTTAGAATAAACTACTCACTTCAGATATAGGCACTGAATTAAACCCAAACACTTGAAAGAATGGTAATCCTGTTACTAAGCAGCAACATTGGTAACGGAAATAATTAAGTGGTTACATAAAACACATTTTAAGAGACCTGGAATAGTCTGCTTTAAACCTATAGTTACTAGAAGCTGCTGAGGATCTCTTGGTGTAAGAATCCCATGGACTCATCCTCTTCCCAACGAGTTTTTCTATATACTATTTACATTCTGTGTAGTTATAATTCTAGTCTCACATCTGACTGGAGAAATCCCCGTTATCATGTGCAAAACCAAATATATAGGAGAGAAATTGCATTCAAGTAAAAGTTTGCTGGTTGGTGTCAGAGATTTCTGGAATGTAACTTAGGGATTTGAAGACACCTGTGTATCTTCACTGCTTCTCTTCACTGAGCTTGAGGAAAAAATAATGCGTTTTGGGGGGAAAAAATAATTAAAAATAAATTTAAAACCACATGTAAATCAGCCATATTTACCAGACAGTGTCGTGGATAGACATTCACTGCAAGGAACAGTCTAAACCAGGCTGTGCATCTAACATATAAAAATAGTAGTGCACTAGCTGTGGTGTCTGGAGCAACTGCTGAGAGACATCATTCAGCACCTTTATCAACAATATCTGTGCAGCCTGCCATATGTGAACTGATTTGCCATGGGTTGGTAAGGTCTTTCTCAAAAATAAAGTAATTCTGTCTGTTCTGTACACGTCGTGACGGTTGAATTAAACCATGGTACAGTAAGTAATTTCTTTCCTTATGGAAATATTTTGCAGTGAACAGGAAGACAAGGGCAATTTCACCTTTTAAAAATAAAAACCTGGCCACTGATAACTGTTATAAACTCCAAGCCTATAGCTTCTCTTCTTCAGTGCACTGCCCACAGTGTAGCACAGTGGGTTGGTTAATAATTGCAGTGCAAAATCATTTTTTATAAAAAATGATTATATTTAAGGTCTATGGATTCAGTTTGATGCACAGTATTAGCTTCCAATATTAGATGACTATAACTTCACAAGCATTCTTAAGGATCAGTCATTTTCAATGATACCTTATCAGATTGGTGGGGAAATTTTGATGAAACAGAATTGACTTCTACTGTGATTTGTTCATTTGTTTTCCTCTGACATTTCTTACTGCCCTCTGAGATTTCTTAACTGGAACAGTTTTGATTAATTTATTTCAGACCTAATATTTGCAATAATGTTAGTTCTTTGTAGGAAGTTTTTATATGAAGCTTCATTATTAATATTTCATAAAAATTACAGGTTCATGAATTGAAGGGTTATTGACTCAACAAAAGGCCATGATCAAAAAGCTCTCTGTTCTCTGTCAGTTCTTTAATTATAAAGATTGTGAGCATCTAGGAGAGCAGATACATCATCTACCCTGATCCATTTTCCTTATTACAGAAATCTGATGTTTATTTTCATATATATATATTATTAAACAAATTTACCAACTTTATTATTTGCAAATACAGTCACTTTTCTGTAACCAAAAATATACTCATTGACAAATGTCAGCTTGCAAAACTGTGACTTTAAACCAAAGATGAATTAACAACAGAAAAGAAGCCTGAATGCACTTTTTAATGTGAAGATTGATTTTCTTTTTTCTTTTTAACTCAAGTAAACTAAAATTATGTGTATCATCATCACACATTTATTTTTTGCAAAACTAAACCATGTTAGTGATACTCAAGGGGATTTATTTTTTTTAGAGATTAAAATATTAGTGGTTTAGAATTAGAGGTCACAAAACTGGGATAAATATTTTTTTCTTTATCCCAAAAGATAACTACTAATATCCCAAAACAGGACTAGTAGGAGGACTGGTTGATGATTTAATTGAGAATAGGAGCTCTGTTCCTTCACACTTTTTTTTTTATATTAAAACTTGACCCTGATCTTCATTTACAATAGTGATACACAAACTAATTTTACAGAAAGAAAAAGCTAAAATTTCCCCTGTGATGAAAACTTGGGCATTTGTGGTTTAAGTGCATTGAAAGACACCACGTACATATTTTGAGCTGATGGATTTTGTTGCTTTAACATCTTATTTAACTAACCTGGATGCTAGGCTAAAATGTAACAATGCTTTATAAAGTGGGGGAGGTTTTCTGCATTGCTCTAGCTAGAAGGCTCACTGTCGGCTGTTTCTGTGTACTCTTGAAATCAAATTTTCTTGTGTCTTGACTAATATGATTTATTCTGAACAAATTAAATTAGAAGTGCTTGTTGCATGGAAAGTAAGTGGTTTCACTGAGAAAGACTTGCCGTAAGATTTAAATATTAAGGTATTGGTGAAAATTCAGGGAACTTGCAATTTCAGTTTTCTTGTATTTCTTAAGCCTCCTTTTGTTTTGCAAATTGTTCATGTTACTTTGGAGAAAAACTGTTTCAAATATCACCGTGGTGTTTAAAATAATCTCATTTGACTTTTAAAGCAGTCAGTCACAGAATGATTTCAGGTCAGTACATAACTTCTGTCTTGTACTGTTCTGTAAAGGAACAACATCTTATATAGGGATATTAATGATGAATTCAGTATCAGATGATTAAGAGGAGCAGCTGGTAGATGTTGTCTCTCTGTTGGCCTTTTGTATGAGTAATCCACTAATAAAGATATCAGTTATGAAGAACATCTTTAAAAATAACTACTACAATATTCCAATATTTATAATACAATATTTAAACACAATATTTGGCAACTTCAGAACCAGTTTAATTTTTTTTTCCTATAAGTAGACTTTGTAAGGTAATAAAACATGCTTTCTTTGTTTTGAGTTGTTAATGTACCGTAGACTAGAGTACTTTTTCCCAATTTGCAATAAGGTTGTTTTTCTACTTCAAGTGTATGCATAGCATGATATAAATGAACCTGACTTTGTGCCAAGTACCAACTCACAGGACAAAGGACTCTCTCATCTGTTGCTCATCCTTTATAATATAGTTCTGGTCAAACTTCTCAAAGCCTGTAATAGGATCATTTAGGGATAGTTATAAAATGCCTGAGGCAGTCAGGCCTCCCATCAACTGCTGCTGATAGTGAAGAGCCTAAGACTTTTTCGTCACATAGTACAGTAATTGCATTTCAAAATAAAAAATAGCCTTTATGCTGAGTATGTTCTGAAAATAAAATGCTGCAACCTAAGCACTGCAACTCAAATCCTTCTGTGTATCTTCATTTAGGGACTTTCTGAGAAAGCGGCTGTGGTTTGACCATTTGAGAGTAGCTATTGATGAGCCTTGTTCCTTTGTGAACCAGTTTATAATCTAAGTTTCAAAACCTTTCTTTTTTGATTCTGAAGTCTTTGGTATGGGTAAATTTTCTTTTTCCCTTTTTTTCCGAAACTTACTACTTGATAATTTGATGAGATGTAGTATGTATGAATCCATATTTTTGTATGACAGGATTCATTAGGCTTTTAAGAGGCTAAACAATGTGTCTAGTTTGAAATAACCATAGGTTATGGTATATATAAGTAATGTAGTGGGTAGTTAATGGGGAGACAGAGGCACCTTTAGAGGATGAGTGATCCCAGTTAACAAAGATGTTGATCGCAGGTTGTGTGCACCATACCTGACTAGCTTCAACTGCAGACCTAAGGGGGCTAATGATAGGAAACCTAGATTTTTTCTAAAAGTTATCCCACTTCTCTGTATTTCTCGTTATTCAACTATGGCTTTTATTTCAAACTTTTGGGATTACAGATACATAGAATGCTCAAGATTGTGGAACATATTGGAATGATGTACTGGTACAACAATTTTTCCTTTTTATTTAGAAAGTGGAGAGGTCTATTGGCTTAATTCCCACTTAATGTGTTGAATAAACAGGAAAGAAGAGGTAGTCTGCTTCAGGATTCAATCTATTGTCAGTAGTTTGTGAGTGTTAACATTAGAAAACATGTTTTTAAAAGCCATACCATTTGAAGGAAACATTTGAAATCAATACCAAAGTTTATCATCTGTAGTCTGAAAATTATTTCTATTATCAATAGAGAAGATCACAATTGGCACTGATGTGTTGCCTTAGCAGATTTCATATAGCACAAAAGCAAGAGTTGAATTGCACCATTCACATACTTTTAGGGACAGAGCTTGCAGACAAATAAAGGAGAATATACACTTTCTGTTTCGGGAACTTCACATGATTTTATGTCATGTAGCAATTACTAAGGGAAAACAGGAAAAGTTTTAGGAAGGTTGCAAGTTGTAGGTTGAAGATGGGCACTATAATGATATGAAGAATGACCATGAAACTGATGGGTTTTAGTAGACATACAGTGTTTCCTAGCTAAATATACTTGAGACTGAGAATGTATTATCTCTTTGTAGGGGACCATTTTCTGCACCTTTTACTGTGAGTATCTGTTTATACTACTTTATACTGTAAGCAACTCCATATCTTATTTTAGAAAAGGATTATGAGTGCAGGGTCACAGAATCAGACCTAGGAGGTGTCTCTGTGATGCCAGCAAATAACTGAGATTTTAATTTGTATAAAGAAATTTTACAGTCAAACTGTTTTTGTTCCTTATTATTCCAGTCTTTGTCTTTTTTTTTTTTTTTTTTTTTTTTTACAAGGCTCCTTGCAACCAGAAGAATTAGTAAAGTCACATTTGCATTAAGGAATAGTGCAAAAAATAAATAATCTAATGAGACTTATAAAGGAAATCAATACAAAATACACTCAGGATTCAACGCTGATGTTTTCTCCAGATAAATTGCTGTACTGATTGTCATGAAGTATATTGATGTCACTGTCACTATGACAACATTGTGACAAGAACTAGTCACTCTAGGCTACCTTGTAAAAGGATCTGTCATCTATATTTTTCTTTTTATAAAAAGTAATAGAAATGAGAGTCTCTCCTCTAGCACACAGTTTCATTTCAAGTTAGATGATTTGATATAGACATCGGATCAAGGTATTCTTGAACAAGTGACAAGCTAGCTTTTCAAGACAGGTAAGAACAATATATTATTCAAATACAATATGCTTTTACTTTTAAACTAATAACAACAAGAAGAAAGAATTTGTGTTCTCTGTAATACAATTATTTGTATGCAGAAAACTAATGTTTTGTTATATTACTCAAAAGTATGTCAGGATTTTATATCTGAGGAAGTAAGAAACATTTCTAACTGGTATGTGTGTAATTTAACTTGTAAGAGGCTGGGGGGGTTCTGTATGCAGTTGTTTCTGCCCATGTACTTTGAAACAATCTCTCCACCTTTATGTATTTCTGGTTCTGTGCTATTTCAGCTAAGCCACAGAATCTGTGACGTACTGCATTTTTTTCTTTTCTTTTTTTTTTAAACCATATTTTACCATCCATAGACCTAGTTTATTTTCTCCTTGTGTATCTACCTGATTTCTACTGCCTCATAGATTTTAGTGTTTGTAATTTCCCACACGGAAATGCTACACTGTTGTCAGAAAAATAGCTTTTGAAATTGTAGTCAATAGAAATATCACAATATTGATGAAAGCCATACTTTCTGGGTTTGTTAATCTATATATTACGTTTTTGTCAAATCTATTCACTAACCATAGTGTTTGTGGTTATTTTTTTTTTATGTTAGCTCTTTAGAAACACAGAGTACCAACAAGATATCATCACGCAAATACACCTAGATAATACTTTCCCAGAGGCGTTTGCATTCCTAACAAATCTTTACCGGATCTAGAACTCCTTTGCATGTTTGCTTTGAACTCTTTCAAATGTGAAAAGTCAAGTGAGCAGATTTATTAAGCTCAGGTTCTCTTGATCTGGATTTCTGTTAAAATCAATGTGGCTGGTGTTGATTTGTAAACCAGCCCAAACATATATTTATTTTAAAATGATCATTCCTTCAAAAAAGAATTCTAGTCATTTATCTTATACAGTGTTATAGTAATAAGAACTTTATAAGTTTCCTTTTTACATGAATACATTGCTTTGTTTTTCAGTTATTCACCAAGGGAGACTAATTCAGTGGGAAAACTGGATAGTCCAAAAAGTTATCATTTCTTTAATATTTTTTGTTGAGACATAATTAAAAAATTAAATGTTGAAGCAGGATTTCTGCATATAGAGTTTGAGGAGAGGCATAAACATTCAGGAGTTAAAAAGAAATCCTGTCTGAGGGAGAAAACTGTCAGGGTAACAGCAGTACTCATTGCACCCTTAGTGCTCAATATATAGAGATCAAAAAACAGAGCAAGTTCTTCCTCTTTTAAGTACAGGCTTGAGAATGTCCTGTCATGCTGTGGAGCCCAATGTGCATTACTTTAATAAATAAATAAATAAATGAACAAAACAACCAACCAACCCACAAACAAAAACTTCCCTCCTCCGCACCCATCAAAAAGGGAATAGGATACCTGCTTTTAAAATAAATATCTTGAGGTCCTGAATGGGTTAGTTGCTTTTCCCCAAATCAAGTGCATTTAAGTTTTGATTACTTTAAAAGTATTGAAAACCTGAATTAAACTTCTCTTGTACATGCATGTTGAAGAACTGGAATTTTGATTAACAGACTGAAACGAAGTCACCTCAATGTATCATCTTTATAAAGGGAAGTAGTAGCAGCAATCCAGGAAGTTGTTATGGTCCTTTGGCTCCCTTTCACTCTGTACCATGTGAGATCATTCTAGGGAAGCCTTGTATCTGTCTAGAAGTGAGTTATGAGAAAACCGTTCCTTCACCTCTTCCCAAATGCACTCCATGTTCGTCTTAGCTGCAAGATCATACTCTGGTGCACTAAGACCACAAGATGGGCAGTTGCTATGTGGAAGGAACCTAGGCACAGGCGAGGTAGGAAGACATCAGGGCATTAGACTGCAGGAGGTGGCTTTTCCCATAGAAGAACCTGGGGAAACCCTGCTGCGGCTGGTAGAGGCTGGGAGGCACAGCAGGAAGGGCAGAGAGGCTGCTCCCTCTAGTAGCACAAATTGCCCTTTTCTCTGTGCTTCCTTGATGGCTTCAAAAAGGTGCAAGTCCAGATCTCCTGGGCTCCATCCTAGCTCCAGCCTTTTCCTTTCCAGCCCTGTTAAAGTTCCAGCCTTGTGCCCTTTAGAAAATTTGGTTTTGACTACATTGAGCACAGAGATGGTTCTACTGCCCCATAGTTTTTCTTCTGATAGAGGTTAGTTTAACTCTGATCTTGCTTTATGGTATGAGGTTTGACAAATCACATCTGACAGGCAGTGAGGCCTTATTAAAATTTAAATGCCATTTTTAAAATTGCTTAGTTAGCTGACCACTAAAAAGATAAATCATTAGCATTGTCATGATCAGTAAAAATGCATAAATAATGTATTCCCATGTGTAAGTGAAATTTCTGATTTTGAGGTATTTTAGAGAAATAGTAACATTAGTGAAACGACTGTATATTGTACAAACATGTCATCACAGATTCTCTGCATTTTTTTGTCTTCTAATAATGTATGCAAATAAAGAACACAGAGCTTATAACTTTGTCATGGGTTTGACACTACAATTTTTGAATTTTTTTGGAAAGAATAAATAATTGCAAATGAGAATATGTAAGAAAAGTAAAACCCAATCATTTTCAGATCCAGGTTTACATAATTAAACTTACCAATTTAAAGTGGTATAAGCAGTAATCTGTTTCAGAAAACGTAAAAACAAGTTGCAGTCAGCTCTCACACTGATACATTTTATGGTTCCGTTGTAAGTTTTATTAGTGAAATATATTTCCTAAATAACAGAAAAAGGATTCATAATCATACTAATTAATATTATCTTTTATGTGCTTTTAATGTGTAGCACAAATATGTGAAGCTAAATCTCTCATTAGTGTTTCAAATTAAGCTGATTTTGCATTGTTTAGAATAAAGCCTTTCTGCATTGCCTCAGTTCTTTCAGGAGCGTTATTCTGTAGTGTTCTCAGTAAGTAAAACCACAGTTATAAAGTTTGGGGTTTTTTTCTAAGTTTAAGATACAAACTGAGAGCTGAGGGGTTTTGTCTGCTCTACCTAAAATATTAGAAATTTTTAGAAATACTGCCATTTTAATTCCAGTGAAATTTTGTACTTTGTAAAGTTTTGAAAATTTACTGTGATCCTAATATGGTAATATCTAGTTGGAATTAGATGTCTATGTCCACATGCCCTCTTCAGAAAGATCCAGACAAATTGAAGTCTATAACAGAACAAGAATAATGATATGTTTGTAAAGTTTGACTGTTCACGAAAATTTGAACAAAGTGTTAACACGCTTCTGTGAATGACAGACTATTATTTAAACAGGATGGAAATGAAATGCTTCCTACATTATGAGACAAAAGAGTATATTTTTCAACAAAGAAAGGTATTAGAGAAAACTTTGTTAGGTCTTAGGACGAAAACATGGAAATGTAGAATCTATCAGAAATTTTTGCTCAACAAGTAGCTGTTCTGGAAGTCAGAGCTTTAAAAAGTTTTAGAACAAACATAAGTTTATATTGCATGTTTTCTAAATCCTGCTAAGAGGTCTAAATCTGTAAGACAGCATAATTCTGAATAGTTTTGTAACAGTGGTGCCTTTTTAATAAGCATTTCTACCTGATGAGTATATTCTGAGTTGTAGTTTGTGTTCCTCTCAGAACAGATGATTTGCTGCTTTTAATCACATAAGTGAGCACACATGAGGGAATGCAGTCGGAACTGTTCTTTCTTTCACTCTTCTGGAGAATTACTGAATCCCTGTATATATGTGAAATGAATAAATAGCCAAGTGTTAAGCAAGGGCATCATACAGATTCTGTAGCTACTATTGCAAACGGTGATACACAGGTTATAAAGAAATCAGTCTGAGCCTTTGTTTCCTATAGGTATACATTGTGCATCATTATAACAATAATAAATAAATAAAACAAAAAAGAGGAAGAAAAAACTTCTAAAAAAAGTAGAAGGGAAGGGGGTTGGAATATTTTAATTTTCATGTCATATGTCTTGCTGATTACCATTAAAAATTTCCACAAAATATGTGAGATATTTGTATACGTATTTTTCTTTAAGTGGGTATATTTATACTCTTTGATGCATAGGCATTGTTTAGAATAACAGTTTTATTTGGAGTTTAATTTTTTATGGTGGCAACTTTAAATTTAAGTTAATCACATCTTGGCATTAGCTCAAATCAGTCCTTATATAGGAATAATCCACAAAGGGGAAACTGCAAATTCCTTTTCAAATTCCTTTTAATACTCTTCCATGATTGTCTCTTCAAAACTAAATGGTAAGTTGATCCTCTATTTTAATTTCGCACTCAACTCTGAAGTAGTTGTTTTTAACATGCTGGATACTTCATACAAATCTGCATTTACTTTTTTAGAGGACTAGTTGAGAAAGAAACCTGACCACGTTTCTTTTACAGATGGCAGATTTGCTTCAAGTGTTTTTATCATCTGAAAAAATTGAGTGACTAAAAAGGAAAAGTATTTTTTCGTTGCTTTAGTTTATTCTTTTATGTAGTACCTCCCCCAGGATGAGATGGAGGCAGGTATAAATGAGAATTTTAATTATGAATACCAGGTTTCAATGGAACAAATGCAACACGTAACAGAAAAACTGCAAAATCACAAACAATGGATAAATCATCTGTTGTTCTGGTTACCAACAAAGGCCTTTGTGGCACAAATGCCTTATCTTTTGGGTGTTGCAGGACTATTGAGTCTTCTGCTGATTCCTTGTAAGTACCTACAGTTGGGATCAGACAAAAGATTGCAATGAACTATGCACTTAAACAGAATGTGGATACTTATTATTGTTAAACAAGAAGAATAATTATTCCAGGTGTTGATGCATTAGTAATTACTGGGAAGTCTGAGAACCAATAGGCATTAGCACATTGGTGAACTGCTGCTTCTCTGCTTTGAACAGTACTGCCTTATTGTATTGCTTCTGTCTCACAGCCTATGACGCATTTTTGCTGCAAGAATTATTTAAGGTTTGACATAATGTTCAACACTGATTTTATAGCTGTTCCTTTGGTTTGATAATGTCTGCCTGTGTACAGCTCAATCCTGAATGCGGGTCTCTTAATTATCTTGCCAGCCCTGCTTGTGAAGGGTGTGAAAAACTTTCTTATTCAGATTTGAGTAATTATTTCTACAATACAATTATTTATGAGTATACATCACACCATGCACTCTCCCTTTCTCCAGAGAAAAGTTATAGGTAACATTAGTACCACTGGCAATGGATATAAAGGCATTTCTAAAACAAATCAAGAAAAGAAATAAGCCCTTTTATTGCTTGACTAACCTCATTTCTCTTGTCTCGGAGCATACAGGTGGCAGTATTTTCCCAAATATTTGTTTAGGTCTGCTCCAAATCTAAAAAATTTTATTGATGTAACACTAAATTGCTAGTGATGAATCCGTGCAAAACATGCTACATACACTCTTACATACAACAGAATCTGACAAAGAGGCTTTATTTAACTCAGTCCTGCCAATACTGTACTCTTGATACTATTGTCTTATTATCGATATCTACTTAGAAGGGCTATTTCTCTCAAATCCAGTCTATGTCCCAGGTTAAAGAGAAAGTTATGAGACTAATAATTTTTAAACAATAACAATGAAAAAGTAGACTGTTTTGTAAATCTCTGATAGTAGAATTTATATGGTGCTTTGTATGTTTAAAGCACTGTGTAAACACTAATTAGTTTTCACCTCTAGCTTGTAGCTCAACATTACCCCTATTTTATGAACCGGAAAATGCAAGAGCAAAAATTAACAATGTAGTGGAAGGCCAAAAGCAGATGTGAAACATTCCAGATAAGATTTTAAGAAATGTGTTCCCAAATCTATCACCGGCTATATAGGATACACTCTTAATTAGTTAGGTTACAATTTTGACTATAGTCTTGCTATAAAGGAACTAAAGTAGAAACTGGTATATAATGTTTAGTATTCATACTAGAAAATGTTAGTTGCAAGGAAACATTTACAATGTATTCTATATTGTCAGTGATTTTTTTTTTTAATATGGGTGGGTTTTTGTTGGGTTTTTTTCTGATTATTGAACTACTGTAATATCACTAGTTTCATCAATGACATCTTTTGATATTGTTTAAATAAGACAAGATACTAGATTTTTTTTACTGTCAGGATTGCTTCCCAAGTATATACAATCGCCTTTGGATGCCCTAATTACTATAAAGGTGAGTAATTTTGTTAATTAATTTTATGAATAAACTTTGAAGGATTCCTACTTAAAGATGAGCTTGCTAGCCAGGTAGGCTGCTAGAACTTGTCCCATGTTCAGTAACTTTATGAATTTCTATGAATTGTGAAGGAGAATGTTTTATAACTTAAGATATGTGTAATTTTTTCATCTGTGAAAACCTTCTCACAAGGCTGTTGCAGAAATAAGCCACAATTTAACTGACCTTTTTTTTTTTTAACAGAAAGCCTCTTTGGGCTGTAATTTTGGCTGTAAATCTGGGGGGGGTTTGTTGGTTTTTTTATTATTATTCTCCTCCAAAGAATACATTTCTCTTGCACTGTATTTCAGCTTGGTTATCTAGAAACAAGAATCTGGAAATTACTGAGCAGTAAATATCAGGTAAATTATTAAATTACCTTATTGCTAATAACAGGCTTATTATGAATACCTTTTATTTGCCTTCTGTATTAAACTAACTATATCAGGAACTACGGGTTTCTGAACTATGGTCAATGATGGATGCCCCAGTTAGTGATCCCTGAGGCTGCAACAGGCCCCGCCTTTGGCCCCTTCTTTCCCTTGCACAGGAGTATGTTGCCATGATCTTTCCCACCCTGTATTAAAGCTACATGGTGAGAGCTGTTGTCAGTTTTTTAAATATGAAACTAGCTTCATATTTCCTGTACTTTATGACATTTATATGCACATGTGTAAATAATATAATGCACTCAATTATCTTACATCTTTAATTATATTAATTTAATATTAGCATATTATAAGTGCCATGCTAAATAAACACCTGAAATCTTAATCAAAGTGTCTAGGAATTACATGCTTAATGTTTCCATTTTTTTCCTACATTTCACTACACTTGATGTATGAAATTACTAAGAAGAGTCAATCTTTGCCATTTTCCCTTAAGACTTGCATCAGGTCATGGTCCAATCTCTGTTCACAGTGATAAAGTAGTTCATCTCAGCAACTCCTATGACAAAATGGTGTGATTTTGTCCTATATGTAATCTATGGGCAAAGAAATCACAAAATGTAGTGAAAGACAGTAAAGTCTCTGTTTGAAATGGGTAAATTTCTGCCAGAAGGTTTCCTGATCTTTTAGGCTGGTACTGCACAGAGTCGAGTCTCCTTGGAGAACCGTACCATGTTAAGGAAATAGCCAATTACTTCAGATGTTAGCTGTGCTAGCCTGGTGCGCTGTCTGGCTGAAAAATGGGCTGCAGTAGCTCCAACACCATGCTGCATTGGAGTGGCTTTCTGCACTTAATGGGTGCACATACAGATCTTGTTTCAAGCAGACCTCTGCAAAAACAAGTATCTGGGAAAGATTATGGGATTACAATGGTCTCTGTACCTTGCTGTATTTTGACAACATTAGTTCATGAAATTTCTGGGAAATTCAAAAATAAATTTGTAGGAAATCTTGGTTTGAGACAGGAGTTTTGACTGGAGTGTGACTTAACTGAACTGACAGGTGTCTTTCAGAGAGGGAACTCTGAGCTTCCCTCTTCTGCTAGAAAACTGGAGAGAATATTAGTGGATTGAATGTGTACTAATGTGGCATGTAATATACTCTTTGTGACAGAAGAATGTAAATGTTTAGAGATGAAAGTAAAATATCAAAAATTGGGAGAAGGGATGCAGCTGGATTAAGTAAACTGATTAGGAAAAGAGCTCAGGTAGGTAAATAAAATATTTTTCACCTCTAAAAAAGAAAAAATGCACTGCTAAAGCACTGGATAAATAATCTTGACTTCAAAGTGAAAGTTTTTTAAAGTATCTCAAAACTATGAAGTAGTCATTAAACACTAGATGGGGGTTTCAAAGTAGGAATTATTCTTCTATATGCATGAGTAAATATTCTTTCAGTTCAAAAATGAAAAAGTAAACCTCATAAAGATTTGGGCTACCCCATGACATGGTCAATATATCTTCTCCAAAACCATTATGAGAGCTCTGCACTGACAGGCAAAAATCCCAGCAAAAAAGTGAAAATACAAGTGGAAGATTTGAACAACAGTTCACGCAGAAATAAAACCAAGTTTGCTGTTGCAGATTATAAGAACCTACAAAGATAAAGTACAGAATGAGAGATGGCACACATGATCACTTCGATATCACTTTCATTTTTTCTTCGTAAAATGAAGAAGATTAAAGGCTCTGATATTAAACAAATACTTTATGGTATTTCACTTTGAAGGCTCAAAAATCAAGGTTAAAGGAAATTGAGACATTAATTTGTGCAAAATTGTGCACGAATTTCTTCTGCAATTTACTTTTGCATTTTCCTGTACACAAAGTCCTTGTGCACAAGAAATTGTAAAACTTCAAAATGTGTTCGTAAGGAAAAAAAATGGGGGGTAAAAGTAGTATCGTATGGAAGACTATAGAAGAAAAAAAGGTGGGAATGTCATTCAGAAATACACTTATATAGATATTTGAGGATGAAGTTGCATGAACCCTGATATAAAAAAGAATTTTGAGGGGCGACACTCAAATAGCACAAATTCCAAATGCCACTATACCAGTGGCAAATTTTAACTAGGTAAGAACACATCCCAGGGAGTATTGTATATTTTTATTTCTGCCTTCACCCTAAGAATTGCTAAAATCTTAGGAATATGAATTTAAACTTTACATATACATTAATTTCCTTGAGGATAACGACCACTGAAGGAATATTCCAGTTTTGTGATAGTTTTTAGAAGTAATGAATAGCTTAATCACTTTAAAAGCCTGTTGTTATTTATTAGACTTTAAAGAAATCTTTACTTGGCTATAGAAAGGATGGTGATGAAGGAATGTTGGAGAAATCTGAAATTTAAGTAATTACAAAGATGTAATTTAAATATAGATTATATAATTTATGAAAACATAAAATCTTCAGTTTGATAAATTACAATTGTAAAGTATATGCACAAAAATTACAATACCTTGGTATAATACATGGGGTCTTCAATAAACATAGAATTTAAAGATGATGATAAAACCACCATATTGTCAAAATGTCAGCTTTCTGTGAGGGAAAGTAAAATAAATGCAATTGACTGATACAAGATTATATTTTAGGGATGGCTAAAATTTTGAGGGCTTTTTGTTTCACAAAATTAATAAAAGGAAGAGCATGTTTGCTTTATTCTATTTTATTTTATTTTATTTTAGAAGCTTATGTTGATCAAATAACCACATGAGATGAGCAATAGTAAAAACAAACCTCCAGAAAACCCCTTCAATTCACAGAGAAAGAAGAGCAGGCAACATCCTCCTTCACAGTTGGTTTTGGAATATCTTCAGGTATTGCTGGCTGACAACATGAATAGTTAACATCTTGACAGCTTAAATCATGAGGCATGAAAAAATTAAACTCAGCAAAACTTGATTGAACTTGAGAAAACAGTGTTTATCATAGGCACTGCTGTCAGATTCAGTCGTTTTCCCTCATATGTTTTGCATTGATATTAATTTCATTATGATAAGATATGTGGATTGATGTAACCAGCCTGGATTCTGCATGGTGTTCAGTTAGTAAATTTTGCTGATGCTCTAGCCCTGCTAGCTAGATGTTCAGCCAGTATGTAAAGTGGTTAAAGACAATATTAAATGTCCAGCAGTACAAAAGATAGAAAACCACAGAAAAAGGACTTCTAAGCAAGGACTGGCATATTTACAGTGATACTCATTGCATCTGGCTTGTGGAAAGGAACTGAAAATGCTTTGCCTTTCCCCCTTTGTATGTCATATTGCATTTTTGGTGGCACTGTGATCCAGTTACAACCAACGGAAAAACTAGGCTTTTGCACAAAATTGGGTGGTGGTGGCGGTGTAGTGGGCGGGGACTGCCTTGAGCCAAGGTGGTTTTTAGAGTCCATGTCTTTTCTTTCTTAGGAAAGTTAGTTGTCTTAATGCCAGGCTACTTAATGCTACTGTGAAAGATTGCAGATTTAAAACCTCCTTTTGTATTTTTTCAGGTGTTGTAAAGTTTGAAGTAACTTCATCAAAGCCAGACCACGCTTGGTACATCTCTAAGGGGTTTAATTACATAGTGTTTAGATCCAAGGAGCTCTAGGTTGATGGCAATGGAAATAATAAGTTCAGAATTGGCAGTAACATGACTTGAATTGCTTAAGGACATAACCCTCTTAACTTCTAAGTGAAGATGCAATGGACACAACTGAAATACCAGAAATTCAGTTTAAACATAACAGACTTCTTTACTGTGAGGATTGTCAAATGCTGGAACAGTTTGTCCAGGCATTTTGTGGAGTCTCTATCTTTGCAGACAGTCAAAACACAACTGGACACAGCCCTGAGCAACCTGCTGTAGTTTACCCAGATTTGAGCAGGATGGTGGACTGGTTCTCCAGAGATGCCTTCTTATCTCAGCCCCCCTGTGATTCTATGTTTTGGGTTGCCTTATGCTCTTAGAGTACACTCAAGTTGCAAATTTAACTGTTTACAGAGAAAAGAATAAGAAATACTTCTAACAAGAACTTTAGATCTGCCAGAGTATTTGCAGAAGGTGGTATTAAAGGTGAATAAATCACATACTTGAGAAATTTTAATCAATATATTTTTTCAGAGCAAAATTCTGTAAATCAGAAAAGAAAATAAAAAGGTACAAGAAGGGCTTAGAACCTTAGTCATGTTTAGAGATAACTTTAAATGTTTCCTTCTTCTTCAAGGGCATAGAGGTAATGTTATCTTATAACAGATAATACAAAATATTATCTATGAATTTTTTGTAAAGTATTTCAATTAAAAAACTCTAAAAACTTCCTCCAAAACTAGAGGGGCTGCAGGAACATTATATGAGAAGAGTATTAATTTCTAGAAATGGTGTTGTTGAAGAATTGGAACAAGTTCAATATTTTTATAGCATAGGTGGACACGTAGCTAAAGCAGGTAAATGATGCAAGAATTAATTCATCAATAATTCCATAAGGTTTTAAGTTTTCTTCAAAAACAGAGAAAAAAAAAAAAGAAATAAATTTACAATAGTATTGATCAGCTTTAGCAAGTGAATTGTTTCATTAAACATAAAGAGCTACGGGAGACAGTCTGAAATGGGATTCATTATTTACTGTTGTATAGCACTGTGTTCAACTTTTCTCAAAATATTGATGAGAAAAAAATTAAAGGGCTCTAAATCTAAATACTGTGTGTTAGCTACAGTAGTGTGCAGCCCTCTTGTCCTGCAGTCAGGCTGCGGCTGAGGGATAAACTGGTATAATAAATGAACAGGGCTTTATGTCCTAAGTTCTGCAAATACGATTCTAAGCTACTGCCAGTCAGCAATTAATAGTTTGGTTTTAATGTGCCTGTGACTTTTTAAGCTTATACATTTATATGTATGTATACATACTCCAAATAAACAAAGATGATTTCACTAGTTCTGACATAGAGCGGAGCCTGTATCTACCTAGTATTAAATAGGCATTGTAAAGGACAAAGTGTTGTTCATTTAGTTTTAACTGTGCTATTGAACAGGAAAATGAATATTTGAGTACTCTCATATAAGTATAGGGAATTTAAAACATCTGATTTCAGGGTGGTAAAAACAACTGTTCTTCAAATTGTAAACTTTGGTAGGGTGTATAGTTCTCTGAATCGAAGGAAGTACTCCCTAGAAAAACATGTGAAGTATTCCATAAAAATACTCACTGGAAGTGGGGAAAAAAATAATATCTAAGTAGATCTTGCAGTAGAGCAAATTTTTACGTGAAATTTTTTGACTGTTGAAACTAAGTTGGTGCTCAAAATAATTTGGCTGCAAATGGCAGCTACGTGCCACTGTAAGCATGAGCAGAGTCAAACGAAAGGATTTTGTTACAAGTTCTGTTAAAAAAAATTGAAATTACTGTTTAGTCTACTTTTTGTGCTACCCAAATCTTTAAGAGGTAGGGGAGAGGGCTACTACCCCAAGATATGGCTGCTTGTTGGGCAAGCGTATTGTGTCTCCCCACAAAAGATGACCTCTGCATAGAGAGGACCATTTCTAAAGGAGGGCCTGCATCAGCCAGAGTCTGGCACTTAGAGAGCAGGAAGAAGGACAAACTTGCCTCTTCCTAGATCTTTGGCAGCAGCGCAGAGGTGAGCACGCGCTGTTTGGTTGTGCTCTGCAGTGTTGGCACTGCTGGCAGTGGAGAACTAGACCATTGCAAGGAGGAAGCATTGTTCAAGGGGAACAGAGAGATAAAGGTCTTCCTTCAGAGATAAGCTGGGAAAGGTTGCAACTCCTAATAGTTTAATGAAGATGAAGAAATATTCAAAATAAGCGTAGCATTATGTTTTCTTCAATCTACCGATTTTCTTCAGCTGCCTCTTGCCTCTGGGTCTCAGAATGTATAGAAACAGTAGCTCCCTGTAACATCTTGCTTTATGTTTAAGAGCTTTAATCTTACTCATGGTGTTTAATATTTTATACTTGATGCTAACTTCAGTGTGTAAGAAATATTGAAGGTTAAAATATGAGGGGAAAAGAGGTTAGAAAGATGGAGAGACAACAAAGAGAGAAACAAAGCAATGGAGAACAGATCAAAGTCCATGAGCAGAACATCATGACACCTTGGTTTTAATGTCGGCAGGTGCTCTCTTTTAGGTTATGTTCTCCTAGCAATAAATGTATACTGTTATTTCAGAGGCACACCTTGCAAAAGAAAAAGTTGACTCATGTTCTAAATAGCACAAAAAACCCAAGTTCTGTAGTGAGCTCTGTCTAAAATTAGCCAGGTATAAAAGCACTTCAGTCAAAGTGAGAAAACAAGGCCCTCATACAATAGAAAAGTCAATTTATGATGATTCCTGTCACTGGAGTTGCTTTTCAGGGGCTGACAGGTCTGAGAGATATTATCTTCTGTCTGAAACCTTGTCAGACAAAACCACTGAAATGAAGGAAAACACTATCAATGGAATAGTAATGTTTTCCTTGCCTAAATGAACTTAACGCTTCCTTAAAATTTCTGAAGCCAGATGGTAGTTACTTGTTCAGTTTCCAGAAGCATTTGCATCTTCAACTAAATATGTCTCTCTTCTTTTTCAAAGTGATGTACTCTTTTAAGAAGGTAGTTAGACTTTTTTAATTATTGTTTTTTTAAAACAGATTTAAATTTGTGGTTGATGTCAACCACATTGTTTGTGGTTGATAGCATCAAAACCATCTCCACAGATGCTTTTGAAAGCTTCTGCTCTTGTGCCCCAAAGTTACTCTGAAAAGAGTATCTTGGGAAAAGTATTTTTCTCGGTATTGTGTTTGGGTTTTTAAATTAACATTAATAAAATTACTGATAATGCTAACTGGAATTCTTTTGGTATGTCAGAGGCAGTAGTATCTCCTAGTCAAAAACTGTTTTGACACTCTCAACTGCCTTTTGTCGACAAAAAAAATGGTTGAACGCTAGCTAACTGGTTGTAAAATAAGCCAATGATTGGTAGGCAAAAGAAACAAAATGTTCTTAATTCTGAATAACTTTTATTAAATTAAAAGCTGAAATTTTGAGAACTATAAATTCTTGACACATTTATTTATTTACCCTTATTTTTGAGAAATGTATTTTTTTAGTATTATGCAAGCTATTCACCCCCATGCTAAATAATAACAAGTAAACTATTTTTCCCTCAGCACTCAAACTACTCTGTATGTAAAGAAACACAACATTAGGGAAGGAAGGAAAATAAATTATGTGCCAATACTGCACTAACTTTGACTCCAATTATTTTGGAAACTTCTGCACTTCCATGTGATGACATATAGTTATACAGAAATGCTTATTATTTGTTAAGCACCAGGGAAGGCTAGAAACACCACAAGATGAAAAATTAATGCCAATTTTGTCCTGAGTGTCTTACAAACACGGTAGAGTCTGCTTGGCTGTTGAGTGCAATTACAGATATCCCATTCTTTCTACACGGCTATCTTGATCAGGTTTCTTTCTGTCAAAATTATAGAGGCTTTTAACAGAGATTTGACAGAGGGGATTCTGAAAAATATGGAAGAACTGTGTCAAATGCAGAGAAGTAAAAGGAAATCTCATTTCCATTTCTGAGTTAAAATTCTTGAGCTAACAAAGAATTGTCAGGTTATGTCATTATGTGCTATAGATCTAATATGTAAATTATATTTCAAGAGAGAACAGTGGAGAAGATTCCAGTGAGTTGTCTTTCATGTAGAAATTTTGGATTAATTGATTTTCTGATCTTCGTTTTGACAGTTAGTCTTACCCAGCTTTACAGCAGTGCTTGCAAAAAAACCCATGGTTTTTATACCTGCTGGAATGTATCTAAAAGCATTCATTGTTACTGAGTATATTTTAAAATTAAACTAAAAGACATATTCATATTCTAATTTGGTTATATTTTTAATGATAATGGGTTACAGAAAGCGTTGTTAGCATGTTTCTCCCTATGACATCACTTACAATTACAGAAACAGACATAAGTGCCTTAAAATAACTGTGTAGTATCTGAGTCATCAAATTAATCTTGACATATAGGTATTTGCCACTACTGTAAAGAAATTGCTTGATTACAGGCAGTCAGCTGGAATTCAGTAAAAAAAAGCTGATATCCTTGTTACTCGTGTTATGTTAATAATTACTTAAGGTTCCAAGGCACAGACTCACCTAAATATTACTTAAAGTTCTATGATAATGTCTGTCTTGTATTCAAACCTGAACTGCTTACAAATACAATAAAAAGATTATTTTAATCAGTGCTTAAAACCAGTGTAAAGTTATGTGAACTGATTTTGAATATTTTTTTCTGAAAAACTGGAACTATTTTCATATATATTTACTCATCCTTTTCTTGTAATTAATTGTAGCATCAACTAAGCACTAGAATTAAACTCTTAAGTTCCTGACTTCCATGAGCATTTGCAGGTTATAGTGTTGTTATGAGTTAAGATCATACCTCCAGATGAAATCTCGTAATGAATGTTTGGGAAGGAAAATTTTATGACCATTTGAGAGCAAGCCATGCTTTTTTTTCCCCCTCGGGCTGTAGCCATATTCTCATGGCTTAATTAGCATGTTAAGAAATTAGGTGTTTCAGTATATGCTACCACCGTCTTCCTTGTGCTCAAGCAAGACAAAAATGCAACCCAAGAGGACAGCTCATACCATACTGAAAAAGGTCAGGTGACTCACCCTCTGCCAATGTCTGTATCTTGCCAGTAACGGCAAAAAAAGTTTAGGAGACAGATTTTAAAAATTCTTATTGACAATATAAACTTGCACATGGTGCTGTAGTTCGTTTCAGAAGCATTAAATGCTATCCAAACGTGAAGAGATCTGAATGACTGAACAAGCAGGTTAAATAAGCAGTTTGGCCTGAAGGGAAAATTACAAGCGAATGGGCTTCAGGTCAAGCAGCAAAGTGATGAAAACTATTTCTAATAGTTAGATCGATATCATCCTTTTTTTTATATTAACTGGCTGTTTAAACAATGCTTAAAAATGTGACAAACCTGTTGTTGCGAGGTTCTCTCTTGGCAAAATCAAAGCCTTTTTAGTTGGTGTGTAGTAACAGCTTGAAGGGTTATGAAATTGCCAAGGGCTACATAGCTCAAAACGTATTTACATTGATGAGAATTTTCTCACATAAGCTTCATGATTCATGTCAGTGTAATTCCTCATACAAACATGTTTCACCATGTGAAAAACTGTATAGTCCCATCTCTGAGTCCCAATAATGATTCATTCAGTGAAAGGAACTGATTGCACAAAGTCTTGCCAAATTGATGATGCCAGTACAAATTCCTCTAGGCAGTGGTGTAGCTTCCTGTAATTACCTGATACCTAGAATACTGTGGAGATCAGAACTAATATGTTTTTCTTTTTGCACAGAGTGTTAAATCATGTAAATAACCCATGCAAGGAATTTCCAAGGTAGTTTTGAAATCAGATCACATCAGGACTGTATTGATAGCCTAATTGTTCCTTCCGTAATACTTGAAGATTACATGTTTCTTGAAAAAGTATTTTGAATTTGCAATATTTTTCTTAAGAAACCAGGTGTAGAATCCTTGTCAAGTTTCCCATGGCATTACATCTACAGTGCATGATATTATATCTCACAGATGCTATCATTCCTGCCAAGCAGGCCACTACTGGAAATAATAACGCTGTCCTGGTACCAGATCTATCTTCAGAAAACCAATAAATGTCCTATTAATTTGGAGATGACAACACTGAATTAAAAGAAATGAAGACTAAATTGCTAAAATAGAAAGTACTATATATACACATTTAGTTCTGAACTGAGAACAGATGCATGTTTTCCTTGTTGCTTCGCAGTTATAGCTCAATGAGGCTTTTGGAAAGAAATATGTCACTAGTTGATAATTTCAGGAGGAAAGGGGTTAGCTGTATGAAGTTTAGAGATGGTTGGCACTTTCCTCATAGAGCGATTTGATTCAATATATGGGGTTAGTCTTGGGCAGTTATTTAAGGACACCTATGTTGTCCATAAAAGGGGTATGGCTGTTAGCCCATGGAAGATGGTGATAGTTTCAATAACGTGGTGGAATGTAGGAGTGACTGAATTTCAAAACCAGTTCTCTGTGTTTGAAATAGTGGTGAGATATTTGCAATAGTAGACGTGTGGCAAGCTGTGCTCACTTTGGGGGTAGGAGGGAGATTTCAAGTATTCCCACTTTTTTATTTAAAGACAGATACAATGCTAATTTAAAGAACTATGCTGAAGTTTATGTTGAAGATTAAGAATATAATGGAGATGAACTATTAAATTTTAGTTTTTCAGTTAGAGGAGACTGTTGGGTTTAGGTTCAGAGTACCTCATTCCATACTTTGCCAGAGCAATTAAAAAAAGATCCTGTAGCACAATTCAGCTTTGTGAAGTGTTGGAAAGAATCACAAACTGAAATCAGTTTACTTCTGTCTCAAATGATGCTGAAAACTATCAATGCTAGGCCCAGGTATGCAAAGGTTTTGCACAATTTTATCTGCCCATTGCAATTAGGTCACATAGGTAACGTTGCAAAAGCTCTTGGCTTCCAGAGTTCTCTGTTCTGCTGCACAACCTGGCCCCATTTTTGCTCATGTGCAGTTGAGATTGACTGTGTTCCCAGACCTGTAATTATTTATCTTGCACTTCAGGTCTTGTCTGTGATTTTTTTTTTTTTTTGAGATAAGATCTAAATTTGTGTATGAATTTAATATTATAATTGATTGACTTTGAAATTGCAGAATTTACTTGTTTTCCCTCCCTTTTATTATCCAAAGCGTAGCTTGTTATTTAAACAGTTACTGGAAAAAATTATGTTGTCAATATATGGGCAGAAAGATTAAAAGTTTCTCTTTTTTTTAGGAATATTTAACTACAGTAGTTTTATTTACTCTGACAACAAAATGTTGCTCATACTAATGGTGATTCAGTGTTTTGCTGAGTCTCTGTGATTAACAAAATACGATAACAGTACAAAATTACTGTAATGTAGGGCTTGGATCTGTGACACGACTCCACTTTTCTGTTTGCTTTTCTTTGGGGCTGAAAAGGTTAGAAGTCTATAAATAGGACATGATCCAATAATCTGTAGAATTGTCTGTCCTTTGCTTTTGAGAGTCTGTGACATTTTCTTTTGATGATACCAGGTTCAATAGCTTTAGAGTAGTACAATAGTGCTGGAAGGAAATGATACCAAGTCTGATTTCAGCTCCATTCCCCTTTTTCTGTTAATACTTGTAATTTTTTTATATTATCATTTTCAGATGGTATTTGGTTTGTTGGGGTGTGGAGAGAAACATTAAGTCTAATGGCATGGTCATACCCCACTTCCACATCCAATGTATTATAAGGCTGCCCTAATAATAATGGAAGAATTTTCTCATACTTCTGAGAATGGGGTTAATACATTTATCCAGTTATATGAAGAAGTTATTTTCTTAGTCTAAAACTTGCTTTAACCTGGAAACTTCCACTAAAATCAATACAAAGTTTAAAACAATGATCATTACATAGCGTGAATTTGCTTATTGGCCATTCCATAAACTAGGGTAACTAGTTTTCTACACAGTGTCTACAGAGGATAGGTTAGTTTTAGTGGATTGCTTCTCTTTTTCATATTGGAAGGATATCCTTCAAAATTAAGGATAATTTACATATAAAGATATTTCTACAGTTTGTCCTTGATTTTATAGCGTTCAGTGCACAACATGGAAAAGTACATGTTGCATTGTGAAGCCTATCTGTATTGCAAGCC
>VXBO01012392.1:1640-37615 GCA_013400135.1 Rhinoptilus africanus
CGGGAGGCGGGGCCGAGGGGGCGGGAGGCGGGGCCAGGGATGGCCGAGGCGCGGGCGGGAGGCGTGGCTAAGACGGGCAGGAGGCGCGGCCACAGCACTGGCCCGGCTCCCCACCTGCAGTACCGGCCTTTGGCCGCCGGGCGGCAGCACCCCCTTAGTTATCCCGCCCTGAGCGCTCATTAGGGTGATGAGCAGGGACCGCTCTCAGCCCACTTTAGTCCACCCGGGGACCGTAGCCACCTACCCGGTGCAGGGCTCCGGTCTCTCTGCCCTGTCCGCACTCGCAGCCCAGGCAGCGACAGCCTGTGCCTCCACACCCAAAACCTGTGGAGCGGGGGATTTCCCCCTAGAACGAGTCCCAGGGCTGCTGCATCGCTCCCTGTGGGGCACAGGTGTTACCTGAAACTTCTCCCTAATGTCTGATCTAACCCTGCCCTGCTCTAGTTTAAACCATTGCCCCTCGTCCTATCGCTCCATGCCCTTGCAAACAGCCCCTCCCCAGCTTTCCCATAGGCCCCCTCCAGGTACTGGAAGGCTGCCATAAGGTCCCCCCGGAGCCTTCTCTTCTCCAGGCTGAACAACCCCAGCTCTCTCGTCCTGTCCTCACAGCAGAGGGGCTCCAGCCCTCTGACCATCTTTGAGGTCCTCTGCTGGACCCATTCCAACAAGTCCATGTCCTTCTTGTGCTGAGGCTCCAGAGCTGGACACAGCACTCCAGGTGGGGTCTCACCAGAGCAGAGCAGAGGGGCAGAATCCCCTCTCTGGATCTGTTGGTCACGCTGCTTTTGATGCAGCCCAGGATGCGGTTGACCTTCTGGGCTGCAAGCACACGTTGTTGGCTCAAGACCAGCTTTTCATCCACCAGCACCCCCAAGTTCTCAGCCTTCAGCCGTGTGAGATCCCTGGAGAAGCTGCGACTTCCCGTGTTTAATTAACCCTTCATTATTGCCAAAGGGAGCTCTGTCTACACCACCCAGAGCAGATGGCAGCTGAGGAGGCTGGAGGCCAGGCCACAGGTGTGGTGGAAGCAAGCAGTTATTTGGAGTAAGGACGTTGCTGTTGCTCCAGCATAGGAGTGGGGAGGCCTGGATAGATGAGGAATGGGGACAGCCCTGTGGGGTGGATCCAGACCGACAGGTAGGAGATGTTGCTGTCCCTCCTCCAGTGAAAGACACTACCAGCCAGATGAGATGAAACAGTCCCTGATGAGGCCAAAAGGGACACCAGGTTACTTCCCTCCTATGTGGAGCTGCCAAACCTGCCCCACAGCCATGGGGAAGAGGCGGACTGGACATCGCCTGTGCCTGGACCCAATGTTCTCCATCAGCTGCTCTGCACTGCGGCAGGGGCACCATGCCGGGTTTCTGGACACAAGAAGGGGGCACAACACAGTGCAAAGCTCTTCCTGGACCTCAGTGAGAAAGGCCTGACAACAAATCGGGTAATGAAATGTCTGTTTTCATGGCACAGAATAAAAAAGGGCAAGTAAACCTTACGCCCTTTTGGGTGCTGGGCACATCTCCACAGATGGGATTTGCGCAGCAGGGATTTCTCCCCCATGCCATAGGAAAATCTATCCGGGGTCCCTCAGTGCTGCCAGGGAAGTGAGGTGCCCTGCCTCCAAAGGGAAGGAAGATTTACTTGCTATAAATAAAAGGGGGACTATAGTCCCCCTTTTATTCTGTCTTATTAAACCAGCTAGTTTATGATGCCACTTCTTGTTGCAGCTTTCTCACGGAAATTCGGGAGGAACCTTGTGCTGTCCCTTCTCCCCACCCCGGTTGCAGAACTTCACCCTGTTTCGCAAGGGCTGAGAGGAAGCCATTTCCCTATCAAGTGACCAGAGGCAAGAAAGAGAAACAAAAAGCCTCGACAGCCCTTCTCCTAAGGTCCGTGGGATCCTAAGACCCATGTACATCATGGATACACAGCCCTGGGCAGGTGACTGGGACATTCTGGTTCCAGTTCAATCATCCCAGCCCTGCAATTGTTTCTGCAGAATCCCAGGCCGTGGGACAGAAGGTGACTTGTGGCAACGAGGGGACCCACAGGAAGACACGCCGCTGCTCAGTGCCTCTGGCCAGCGCCTTCCTCTGAAGAAACCCTGCTTGAGCCAAGGACAGAGAGAGCCAAGAGGCAGATGATGCTGCCTGTGACCCAGATGCTGGCCTTTGGTGAGTGACAGAGGCTGTGTGGGCTCCTGGAGGGGGGACATGAGGCATCCAGAGACCCCACAGAAATGCTACACGGCTGTTTCTCCTGCAGGTGCTTGGCTGGCGGCACACAGCAAGGCTACACCAAGTGAGTATCATGAGGAGGTAAACGGGGAGTTTGGATGCACCTCTGGGCCCCCATTCGTCTCCCAGGGCTCTTCCCCAGCCCCACAGAACAAAACCTGCCCTTGTGTGGAGGTGGCGAACCCAGGGCAGCTGGGCGCTGGGGCCTCCCTCTCTGGCAGCATCTCTCTTCCCGTGCAGGTGCCCCCACCATCTCCATCTCCCAGAAGCCGGCTGGGGTGATCCCACTGGGAGGCTCCATCACAATCTGCTGCAGTTGTCAGCGTGACAATGGTTACTTTAAGCTGTACAAGAACGGCCGCCAGGTCCGTATCCTGGAGCTGCGTGGCAGCAAGGCTGAGTTCTCCATCTCTAACGCCACCCAAAAGGACACAGGTGCCTACAACTGCCACTACCTGGAGGGAGACACTGTGCTGGCTCGCAGTGAAACCGTGGAAATCCTGGTGCAAGGTGAGGAATGTGCTGTTACCTCTTCAGGTGGGGTCAGACGCCACATGGGCACACTGGGATGCACGTAGCCACTTGGCTTCCCCATCCACATGGTGGGCAGGTTTTTTCCCCTCTTCCCTGGCTTGGAGAGGCAGGGACTGTCTTCATCTCTGCTTGAGCCCAGTGGTGGGGTCATGGAGATTCCAGTGGCTGCCGGCACCATGTCAAAGCCCTGCACACCTCCTCATGCCCTCTCCTCTCCCCACAGAGTTCTGTCTCCCCAGACCTGTCCTCTCTGTCCTGCCTGGTCATGATGTGGCTGCAGGAGCAGATGTGGTTTTCCGTTGCACGATCGCACATCCCAAGGCTGGCTGTTTCCTCTACCTGGAGGGCCTGATCAAAGCTGTCAAATTCTTATCAAAAGATGAAGATTACACCCTCTCCCATGTGCATAAAGGCAATGAGGGCCACTACAGCTGCCAGTGTTTCACCAGGAATGCTTCATTTGAATGGTCTGCTGTCAGCAAGACCCTGGATTTGGTGGTGAGAGGTGAGATGTCCCCCCACCCACATCCTACTCTTCTTTTCCTCCCTGGCACCTGTCACATCCTGAGGGATCTAGACAAGAGGATATGGGGAAAGAAAGAGGCTGTAATCCAGGGCCAAGCAGAGGGTTACAGCTTCCTCCAGATGTGGTTGAGCCTTGCCAGTTCCTCAGAGACCCTACAGATGACCTATAGACCCAGGGCTGCCAGGCTACCAGTGGGGGGCTGAGGGTGAGGGGACACCTGCCAACCCCAGGGATAGTCGTACACTGCACTGCAGCCCAGCGGCAGGGTCTGGCTGGCAGTGGCAGATGAGGGCCAGCTCCATGTTCCTGTCCTCCTCCCTGTCTTTGGTGCTACTAGGTGGGGTGACTGTGGGTAGGGGGTGTCACAGAGGGCTGGGAGGTGGGAGGTAGATCCGGCAGGAGCCCCTGGGGCTCCCTTTGCTCCCTGTGAACTTCCCTTTATCCCTCCTTATCCCAGGAGCTTCCCCGTGTGTCCCCTTCCCCACGTGTCTGTTTGCCCTGGGACCCCCATGTGCAACCCTTACATCCCTCCCCTTGGGTCCCCTGTTGCCCCCATGGGACTCCTTTGGTCTGGGAGCTCTGGGTGGCTCCTCCCAGGTCCCCAAGCCCCCCGGTGACTGTCCCTTCCTGTCCCCTGCAGATTACACCTGGAACAACGTGGTGCGCCTGGCACTGGGGGCCGGGGTCCTGCTGCTACTGGGGCTCATCGTGGCCGAGGCCATGTGCAACTCCCACCGCAGGATGGGGCCCTGCTAGGATGGGGCGCAGGGACCCCCGGGTCCCACTGCTGGGGCTGGAGCAGTCCTGTGTCCTGTTCCCCCCCACCCTGTGTCCGTTGTCCCCAGCAGGGACAAACGCAGGACCCCGGAGGAGGGAGGGGGGCTGAATCACTAGTCTCCAGCCGCAGCCTTCCATTGCTCACATCCGTTTATTATTTTAAAACACTGACGAAACACATCACACCGTGACCTATATATATAAATTTACTTTTATGCAGGTATAAATTTATATATATAGGACCTTTAAACCTCTGTATACTCAGGACACAAAGTTCCAGAATAGCTTCACTGGCTACAACAGAAGTATTTTCGTTATGAAAACACAAAGAGGAGGTGTGAATATCAAAAAATGCAGAATAAAGAAATTAAAAACGAGTGCAAAATGAATGAAAGTGCAAAAAAGCTTTTATCGTAACACTCCTTCCAAAACACCCACCCCCTACCCCTTCCTCTCCCCAAGGCCCGGCAAGCCTCAGGCTCCAGGGAAAGCAGGGGATTGGAGGAAGGGAGCCCCGCTGCAGCCCCCAGGTCTTTCCCTCTCCTCTGCACTGCAGGGTCCCCTCCGGAGGGCACAGAGTGAGGAATGGAAGTGGCCAAGTCACATCCCCCTCACGCTGCCTCCTTTTCTCCAACGCCCCTCATTGCAGTCATGTCCCCCGATTTGCCTCTGCAGGCAACAGCTGCCCCCAGCCCTCAACCCTCCTAGACAATTTGGAGGGGTTTTCTTTACTAAAAGTGCTTGTGATGGACATGGGAATCACTGGAGAATGGCAGTGGCAGGCAGCTGCGCTTTGGCGAGGTGGGCATGGCTGTCCTCCTCGCTGAGCTCCAGGCTGGCTGCTCTCATGGAAATGGAGACCTTGACCTTGCACACACTACCTCCTGTTTTCCACGAGGAAGGAGAAGCACCTTCCTGAGAGGCTCCAACTGTTCCCACGCACCCAGAGTCACCTGCAGACCAGCCACGCCAGAAGACACTGCATGCCCGAGGCTGGAGCATGTGGTGGGACATCTCCCACAGCTCCACCTAAGCCCCGTCAACACCATCTGCAGCAGCAAGGGCAGGAACGACACCTGCACAGGCTTGGGGGCCTCCACTCCCAAAAAACATTTGACTAGAAAAATTCTTCGTTGACTTAGAAATTTTGGCTGCAGTCACATCTATCAGAACGACTCCAGAGAGGAACCTGAGGGCCAGACACAGACCCATTGTCCTCTCTGTCTTCTTAGTGACACGGCAGTGGACATCCCCGTGAGGAGTTTGGTCAGGCAACAGGGAAAGGATGAAAAACTTTGGTGCTTCTGCCTTGGTCACAGCTGACCTTGATGCTTCCTGAGGGGGGGACTCCCAATCAATGCTCTGTGGATATGGAGGACCTGCAAGGCCAAGGGTGCAGCAATCCTTCCTTCTCCTGGTTTCCCTGCTGGGACCAGACACAACTTCTGCTCACAGAGGACACACAGCGCCTGAGACCCTGCCTGGAACCAGAACCTGCCGCCTCCACAGCCACAGAAACCACCATATTAAAACAGCAACACACCAACAGTAGAGGAAATTGGCGCTGTGGTATTTCCACAAACACCCATCCACACATACACACACAATGCTTTGGGTTTGGTTTGGTTTGAAAGGAAAACAAGACGAAGGTTATAAGTTTTAACAGTAAATAGCCCTTGACCACCTAAAAACCCCCTAACTCTCTCACCCAGATGAATCCAGAAGTATTGTACCTCAGCGGCTCAGTCCGCCTGAGAGTCTGGGGAACCGATGCTCAAGAAACGAGTAAGTGTGTGCAATGGAGACCCTTGTGACTTCCATCACCCTTCCAGTGGGGCTGGTTTTCCTGCACCCAGCAGAGACCCAGGCTCCAGCTCGACCCCACAGCCAAGCAGAAGCACCTTGGCAGTCCTGCCCGCTGCTCTCTTGGAGGTCAAAAGAGCCCAGAGAAGGAGTAGCTTCCCACTGCTGCCATGGCTGTCACAGTCTGAATCACGCCCCTCTGCCCATTTTGCTGGAGCCCAGGCAGAGCATGGCTTGACTGCACCCAACTGCAGAGCAAGAGCTGATGGTGTTGGCTGTACCCAGTCCTGTGGGCCAGCCAGGGCTCCTCTTCCCCTTCAGCAGGAATCTTCTGAGCTCACCACCAACTCCACTCTCACTCTCTTTCCTTCACGCTAGTTTCAGATCCGACCCCTGGGTAGCAACTCCTCTCCCAGCACCTGGGGCAGTGCTTGGTCCCCTCCCCAAGGGGAGGAATGACTTAGCACAAAGGAACGGAGCAGATGAGAATAGGATCATTAAGATGTTTCCTTACCAGCTCAATAACCATGTCCTGTGCAAGGGTATCAAGAGCCAAATAGGAGCTGTTCCATTCCAGATGACACCTGGAGAGGTCACAGCACTGGTCGCACAGAGTCTCAGAGCGGAAGGTCCCAGGGCTCCTCTTGTCCCCCAGCACATAGTGGCCCAGAAAGAGACTCTCCATCAACTGCCAGAAAGAGACTCCCCATCAACTGAAGAGACTAACTTCAGGACCATGTACTGTGGATCAAAAGTGACCAGCAGAGTGGCTGTGGGACCCAGGGACGTGGTGTTCCTACCCACTGCCCATCTCTCCACAGCTGCCCACACTGCAGTGCTTGAAGAGATGGAATAAAAAAGGAAAGGAGAGGGAAAGCTGCCTAAATCAAACCCAAGCATTGAGAAAACAAATACACGGACTAATTGTAAGTCCTGCATGAAGAGCAAGCAGCAGACGTTTCAAGAGCAGGTCAAATGTGACCCCAAATATTCAATAAGAAAGAGTCAAAATGCTACATTTCCATGGGAAGCCTAGAACAGATTGACTCGGGTGTGACAGCGGCTCCCAAGGCAGTGCTGCTCCAAGACACATTGCTGGTGCATTTGCTAAGATCCCTTCATCCCTGTCTTTGGGCAATGGGAAAGGAGGAAAAAAATTGTTTTGCTACCGATATGTCATTCTTGGGAATGGGAAAGAAAAGTGGACATGGGACTCAGATCACATTGCTGCAGATGGTGGAGAACCCTGGGGACAGGTGGCCGCCCTCCAGCCCTGCACTGCCACGTCGCTGCTCCAACAGCACCCACGGCAGGCGGCACAGGAGGGGGACAGACCATGGCGAGAGCAGTGTGGGTGCTGCCAGGGGACACAGAGACTCCCAGAAGCTGACAGCTCTCCCAGGAGCCCGCAGGTATGTTGGCTTTCCAGAGCTCTAGCCTACTCAGCCTCTCCTCCATTACAGGGGACAGTGTTAGATAGGCATTCCCAAAATGCCTGCACCCTTGTTGAAAAGGTGCTCTGCTACTAAAAGGACAGAAAGAAACCCCAGTTAACTCCTGAATTTCTTTTAGCTCTTCAGGTAAGGAATCCAGGGACAGCAAAAGATCCTGCTCTTCAGGCAGCGAAACCTAGGGGACTCGCCAGGGCAAAAAAGGGGGAGAAGGTGGCTGGGCAGGATCGAGTCAGACAACTCCGGAACGTCTTCAGAAGCGAGCTGTGAACCCACATACAGAGGAATGGATGTTTCTTGTCCTTGGCAGCTCTAGAAAGGGCCTTGCTCCTAATATGTGGACCAAAGAGGGTCTGACTCTCCTTTGCAGAGGATTTTTTAATTGCTGCAAGGGGAAGAAGTTAACCAAGCATCCTTCCTCCCAGAGATGTGCTGGCCAAGACAGCCTGCAGCGCAAGAGGAAATGGAGCTTGTTCTGCACCCACCAGCCCTGGCCCTGTGGGGCCCTGGGGCTGCTGCATTACAGTAAAGGGGAATAAAGTACAGATGCTGGTCGTGGGCAGAGAGCAGCCAGGACACCCTGGTCCCTGGCAGGGACAAGAGGTTGGCCACTGGTTCCCAGTGCGGGGAAAAGACAAAGCAAAGTCATCATCTGGCCTTAAAAGGGAAAGTCAAAGGAACTCAGAGAAAAAGGCAATGTGAGCAGAAGCTCCTTGAGAGCATCCCTTGGAAATGATGTTAACACCCCTCCCCCCAACCCTGGAGGAACACACCACGGAAAAAAAAATAGATCTCTCTCAGCTGCTGAGCAAAGCCAAGACCAGCCTTTAAACAAGTGCAAGCATGCGCACAGGCAGCCAGTCCTTTCCCTTGTCTGGGTGAATTGAGTAGTGGTATCAGCCCCTAGCTGCTACACTGCTCCCCTGGCCCTCAACACAGCCCCCGCATCAGTGCGGTCACAGCAGGACATGGTGGGCAGCTGTCACGCTAAGACAGGCTGGTCCCATGTCCACCTTCTGTCCCTGCAGCTGCCCCCGAGGCTTGGGGTCAGCCTGTACCCAGCGCTGGAGGAGGAGGGCAGCGTGGAGGGGAGCGGAGGGGATGGGAGATGGACTGGTGGGAGAGAGGAGATGCGGCACCCGAGGGGACATGAGCAGGACATGACAAGCTGCGGTTGGTTGGGGGGAATCTCTGTCCTGACCAGACAGTTTGGCAGCACCAGTGCTGAGGGAGGGTCCCAATCGGACCAAGAAAAGTCACTTTAAGGTGTCATCAGCATTCTTGAACATGAGGATGGCATTGTAGATCTTCAGTGCTGGGCCCAGCTTGACACTCATAATCTTGACGATGTCAGCCTGCGTCAGCAAGAGGAATGCCTCGCCATCGATCATCTGGAGAGGAGAGCAGGGACAAAGGCATTCACCGAAAATCCAGGCTGTGGCTTCCTAGGGACAGCCAGCACGGGCACAACCTGGGGACATGCACAGTCGCATTCACCCTCAGCCAGCTGCCACAGGTGATCCCAGTCAGGGGCACCCACAGCACTCCCATGCTGTCCCAGATAAACAAGATCTGGGAGCTGGTGTTCCCAGGAACAGGGTAAAGAGGGGGAAAGGACCTTCCCAGGGCCGCCCCAGGAGCTCAGACTGCAGCTGGTCCAGGCTTCTGTGCCAGAGTGCAACGGGCACAGCACTTGGCCAGTGGGCAACCTGCTCTGGGCAAACACCTGCCCACTCCCTGCTTCAGGTCCCAGCACACGTGGAAGCTGACCCCAGCTAAGCTTCATGTGCCTGAGCGCCCTTAAAGCGCAGGGGTCATTACTAACAGGCTGGCACACCCATTGTCCCCAGCATCAGCCTGCCCTGGGTGTACCCGCCATGCTGGAAAGCAGCCCCTCTGTGTGTCTGCACACTGAGTAGTCTAAAAACAATGAACCTGGCTGACAGACAGCAATGCCATCGAACTGCTGTGCTGGTGAGAGGATGCAGGTGGGGACGGATGAATGGGTGAGGAGCAAGCAGCTTCCCTCAGGAGGTGCTATTAAGGCTGCACTGTCATCTTCCTCCTGCTTCCCGCTCCCGGCCTCCACAGAGGGGCCCTCCCTCACCCGTGCTTGGAGAACAAGGCAGCACAGTTCCCTGGGGGTCAGCATCTCCCCTCCTGCCACCATATTTGCAAGGGCAAACACTTGAATGCAGTGGGGCTGCTGCCCCCAGGGCTGCAGGCTGGGAACACTGCCAGATGCTGGACATGCTCTCCACATTCAGCAGCAAGCCGCTGCAGGAAGGCCACTGGACCATTCCTCCCTGCCCTGTTGGCAAACAGCTGTCCTTGGCCAGCTGCACTCATCCTCCAGCCCTTCTCACCTCATCCTTGAAGAGCTTGGCTTGGTCCTCGCAACCCGTCAGAGTCTGAACAAAGCTAAAGACCTTGGAACAAACAGAGAAAAATGTCAATGCAGAAGCAAGGAGACCCACCATGAGTCCACAGCCTCACTTCCAGAGACGCACTTTGCACCCTGTAAGGTAATGTGTGGCTGTCAGAGCACAGGCTGCAGTTGCAGCACCCTCCCATGCCTAGAGACCACCCTCAGACCGAGCACAGGCACTGGCCTCCTCCATCTCCACAGCAGCAAACACTACAGCAGCTTATCTCCAACAAGCCACCTCCAGCACAGCGCAATGATTCCCAGTGAGGGGTGGGGGCAGGAAAGGGGCACAGGAGGGTAATGGGGAGATCAGGCAGGGCTTGCTGCTGGGGCGGGTGCCAGAGTCCAGTTACCCAGGCCTTAAGAGGGGCCATCACAGATGCCCAAGAAAGCAAATGAAGGTGACCATGAAGAATTTGAGGTAAAGATTTCTTTCTTTACAGAAACAGTGGAGTGAATTCTTATCTGCAAAGTCTATGGCTTAATTTTTTAACTTGGCAAAGATGAAACTGATTTGTTTGGAAAACGGGAACATGCTAATTGAAGATTCTGCTGTTTGCCTTCACCTGCCTGCTCTGGGCTAGTGCCACATTCAAGCCAAGCAAGAACCTGGTAGTTCTGCACATAATTCCCAGAAGATGCCATCAGGGCTCATGTCTGGCAGTTGTCCCCATAGTACCTTACAAGTGTGTCCAGTGGTACACCTTCTCGCTAGCCCAGTGAAGTGGCCACTGGAATACCTCCATGCCTGGTGCATGTACCATGGTGCTGCACAGCCAGGAAGCATGCTCCCAGCCATGCCAGCGGGTTAGAAGCCCGCACACAGTCTTCAAAACCATCTTACCTCATCAATGGTCCACTTGGCCACTGTAGTTGCTGTGATGCCAGCCACCCCTGGCAGGAGTTTGCAGTGCTGCTCCCAGCAGAGCGACAGGGAGCGGTCAGGGTGGGCAGACAGGGCAGACATGAAGAGCGACTGGTGCATATTGTCTGAGGAAATAGCTGGCAATAAAAAAGCAAGATGCGATACAAGGTAGAAGTATGAGAACATCCCATCCCATCCTATCCCATCCTACAAGCCTGGGGGAGGGCCCAGGACTGGCAGCAGATGGTCTCATGGGTCCAGGAATTAAGAGTTAGTGGTTGTCCCTTGAATTAATAGGGTATCAGTGTATCCAAGTGTTCAGTTTGGTGGGATTGGGGATGGCAGGGGAAGAAGTTTAGAGACAAGCTTGGTTTTGCCTTGTTCTCACCACCTTCAGTCTTTCATTTTCCATACTGAACTAGATTTCAGTGTCAAATTTCACACCAGAATGCCATCCCATGGCACATCATTCTATTCATTTCACGTTTTTAACAAAGCTTTTCCTTTGCTCTCTGCTCCAAGAAGTCAAGGATGGCTCCCAAGAAGAGATCCTCATCATTCACCCCCAGTGCTGGGGTAGGCAGTGGGACCACCCATGGTAAAAGAGATACTATCTGGAATAAATATCAGTCATGGAATCACGGAATTTCAGAGTTGGAAGGGACCTCTAGAGATCATCTAGTCCAACTCCCCTGATAAAGCAGGATTGCCCAGAGCACATTCCTCAGGGCTGCATCCAGACGGGGCTTGAAAGCCTCCAGAGAAGGGGACTCCACACCCTCCCTGGGCAGCCTCTTCCAGCGCTCTGTCACCCTCACCGGAAAGTTTTTTCTCATATTTGATCAGAACTTCCCGTGTTCCAGCTTGTGCCCATTACCCTTTGTACTGGGAACCACTGAAAAGAGACTTGTTCCATCCTCCAGTCTTTGTCTTATGTCAGTCATCAGACTGCAATAATTTGGCACTTCACAATGACACTGATGTTTTGGGGTACAGCAGCTACAGGATGAAGGCACAGCACCCCACATTGCCACAGAAAGGAGATCCTAATTCTCTGCCCTAAAGCACTCAAGGATTCACAGACAAAAACCAAGAGACATGATAAGGGTCCTAGCAGAGCTCTGGTAAGAGGCAGGGATGTTCCTTGCCAACTTTGGTAGTCGACCACAAGCTCCTCGTTGGTGCTCACCTGCGTGAGATCTGACCCAGTGAGCCAAGGGAGACCTGCCTCAAGCAGCCACCAACCCAGATCCTCCAGCCTCACCCCTGGGATGACACCGCGGCAGAGGATGGCACTTACTCTGGAAGTCTTCCTGCTGGATTTTCCGGTACTTTGGAGGTCGTCCTCTAAAAAGACAGGAAGACTAATTTCCAACTGGATTGGGACTGGCCCGAGGGCCCTCCTCCACACTGCAGAGAGCAATGCCTTGGCAGTGGGGGCAATGATTACCTCTCGGACCCCAACCCAAAGGGTTGACAGCTAAAGATATAGAACATGGTAAGAAGAACCAAGAGAGGTGCCCAACAGAGCTGGAAGGACAAATGCCAGCTGCCAGCAACTGTGCTCCCCCACGGTCAAGGAACCTCTCCGGCTTGGCCATCCCTCACAGGGTTGGAAGTAATGCCACAGGGCCCCTGCACTGCTGCATGGGCCTCACCGGGCTTGTCCCTACCTCCCATGGTGCCGAGATTTCTTTCGCTGAGGGAAGCCAATCAGGTTCCTCTTGCGAGTTGAGGCCTCGGTGTCAGACAAGTCCGCCTTAAGCCTGCCCTGGTTCTTCTCTGCCAGTGGGCACCCTGAGAGGCAGTAATGGGCTGTGAATCTCCCAGTCACATGTCCTGACCCGTCACAACCCGGTGTGGGGCACTTCCTAGAGAACAGAAGGGAGGCAAGCATTGGACCCAGCTCAGAGCAGCATGGGAGGCAAGTCAGCAGGGCCACCCTTCTGTCCCTGAGCATGGGAAGCCGTAGCCTTGGCCATGGAAAGCACAGTAAAGATGTGCTGAACAAATTCCAGGGGTGAGGGTGCTGGGTGCACGGGCAGGGCACACCCAGATATAGATACCCTCCAGGTATAGAATAGAATCATAGAATCGTTTTGGTTGGAAGAGACCTTGAAGATTATCGAGTCCAACCGTTAACCCAGCACTGCCAAGTTACCACTAAACCATGTCCCTCAGCACCGCGACTTTTAAATACCTCCAGGGATGGTGACTCAACGACTTCTCCATGCAACCTGTTCCAATGCTTGATAAGCTTTTTGGTGCAGAAATTTTTTCCTAATATCCAATCTAAACCTCCCCTGGCGCAACTTGAGGCTGTTTCCTCTTGTCTTATCTCCTGTCACTTGGGAGAAGAGACCGACCCCGCCCTCGCTACCCCCTCCTTTCAGGGAGTTGCAGAGATCGAGAAGGTCTCCCCTCAGCCTCCTTTTCTCCAGCCTGAACACCTCCAGCTCCCTCAGCTGCTCCTCATGAGACTTGTGCTCCATATCCCTCACCACCTCTGTTGCCCTTCTCTGGACATGCTCCAGCACCTCAATGTCTTTCCTGTAATGAGAGACCCAAAACTGGACACAGCACTCAACGTGCGGCCTCACCAGTGCCCAATAGAGGGGAACCATCACTTCCCTAGTCCTGCTGGCCACACTATTTCTACAAACACCCATCCCACCTCCTCTGCTGCTATCACAGCGACCCTGTGCAAGTCACCACAGAAGTGCTGATCAAGCACATCACTGGGTTTCACAGAGTCTCCATTTTCCCTTCCTTGCCCTCACAGGCATCCAGACTAGCCGCACAGTGAGGAGGAAGCAAATGTGATCAGTGTGGCCAGCAGAGAAACCCCTGGGAGCCAGACCTGCCTTCCCCATCCTCACAGATGCTCCACCATACTTGCTCCTCTTGATCTCAGCCTGCTGTGCTGGGGTCGGCACTACATTGTGTCCAGTTTCCCCTGGAAAAGGTAACGTGAGTGACTGACTGAGCTGGGGGAGATGCACTGTCCCTTCTCAGGACTTCCCAGCTCACAACCTCACAGTGAAGGGCATCCATGGGGGGCAGGAGGAATATTGTCCTCAAAGCTGATATCAGTGAACAGCATCTTAGAGGCACTGTCCTCTACATAGCCCACATGTCCCCGCAGGTAGACGAGCAGGTAGGGCACCCCCAGGGGCTCTGGGTGCTGCAGGACAGGCACAGGGTAGGAGCTCACAGGGGTTACACTACCCACAGGCTCCGGTCCGCCTTGGGGCCTGCCCTGGGGAGAGCAAGGGCTGCCCCAAAGCAAGGGGCAGATCCAGGCGTGGGGTGGGTGCAGGGAAGGGCTAGCTGCTGGTAGTGGTGGCAGATGCGGAGGAGTGGAGGAAGGGCCACAAGGAAGCTGTTTCCCTCTGAGCTGTGCTGGGAGCTCACCTGTGATGAAAGCTGTACTTGGAGCTCTTGGTGTGAGGGATGCTCTTGCAGCCCAGGGTTGGGCAGCCCCCGTGGGCAGAGGAGGCTGGTTCCTTTGGCCCTAGGCAAGGAGGAGAAACAGGAGAGAGACTGTCACGGCTGTAGCCCCAGGCAGAGTCAGGGCTCTAGGGTCACTGCCTGCACCAAACACGGAGAACCTTTCCAACTGATAACTCCACAGAAAAGCCCTTTCTCCCTGCCCATTCTCAGCCAGCACATGCCTTCCCATTTCTGTGCATGGGCAGGTGGCGGTGGCAGTGGGGACCTAGCATGTTTTGGTGCTGGTATGAGGGACTGACCCAGGCGGAGGACTTACTGAGAGGAGGCTGCAGTGGGTGTCCAGTTTTTGAGCACCAGCCTATGGGGTGGATGTCTGGATGATCCGCATCAATCCAGAAATCATAGACATGGCTCCAGCCATCAAAATGGATCTAGGGAGACAAGTAGAGAGGTCACACTTCAAGCCTCGGAGCACCTCCCTGAGGAGCTCTGGAGCCCTCCAAGCTGCCAGCAAGCAGCAGGGTAGAGCTGAACTGCAGCACAAGGATCTAGTCCACTCCTGGAACCTGGCACTGGGACCTGCCATCCTCCACATGGTGTGCTTCCACAGACCTCCACACACGTTGCCTCTGCAACTGGCAGTGAGCTGGGAAGGGCAGGAGCAAGCCAGCACAGTCCCTGGACACAAGCTCAGCACTGAGACTTCAGCACTTACCTTTATCCTGTGATCTTCCACGTCCTCCACACTGGCCACTCGGATGAAGGAAGGAGTCCTCCTGTCCACTGCTTCCAGCTTCATGTTGACCAGGAAGCCATGGGGTGGGCGCTGCGGCCAGGAAGAACCCAGGTTACCACAGAGCAGGGATGTGCTTCGCGCTCCTGTGCCACACGGCAGCTTTCCCAGCAGCATGTGCTCCTGAAGCCCAGCTCCCAGCCCTGGCCTGTCTGGCTAAGAGCCATCGCAGCCCTGGCCTGTCTGGCTAAGAGCCATTCCAGCTCACAGTGGCAACAGGAGAGAGTGGGGACAGGCCTCCCAGATCTGAGCCGTGTTTTAACAAGATGGGAAAGCTGTGACCAAGGGAAGAAGGTCACTAAGAGACATATTTCGGAGATCTATATTGCAGCCACGCTTGGCTGGACACAGATGCTCTTGTTGCAGTTGGAAAAAACAACTATCAAGTAAGACTAAACAAGTTCCCATCATCCAGCTCCTGTCTAGCTGAGGGGATAGTTGTACTTCCCATTTTTCCCAGTTTCAAACTATTTGCCCAGGATAGCCCTGACTTCTGAACCCCAAGCCTGTGACAGCAGCGTACTGAACATCCCTTGACTTTTCATAAAAGCAAAGACCTGACAATGGAGAAAACCTAAATTTCTGCTCAGGCACAGTGGAACAGATGATGTGGCACTCACCACTTTAAAGGCCCAATCTGGGACAGCAGATGCTCCAGTTTCCTTTAAGTACTTTTCCCAGGTGAAGTTGTCAGGGTCAGGATAATCTAAAAGGGGGAAGATGCAGAAGGTGAGACCTCCTTGCAGGAAGATGGCAAGTGCCCTAGAATGTTCTACTGCTTTGAAGGACCAAGCAAGTCTGTGCCATGCATATGGGACCCTAAGAGACCTCAAGGAGTACTACTATTTTCTAATGGACCGTGAAATCCAGGGTACAGGAAGCAGAAATATCTGGGCCTGCACAGACAGCTTGGGTCCTCCTCGTGTCTCCACTTGGCCTGACACAACCACAACGATGCACGTGAACACATGTACAGGAGCTTTGCCAGTAGCATGCTGCCTCCCTGGCTGTGGCCTTGCTGAAGGAAACCACCTGGGCCTGCAGACAAGCAAGGGCCATGAGGTCTGTGTCCCCAGAATCCCCATGCCACCTTGGTAAGCCTGTCCCCAGAGGGATTTGCCAATGAAGGCTGTGCTCCTGGGCCACTGACTCACCTTGAGGAGGTGTGAGGGGTTTGCCATGCTCCTGACACCATCCAACTGGGTGGATGTATGGACTGCTGGGGTCACACCTGGAAAACACACCCAAACTCTTACACAGGGCTGAGATACCGGGCTCATCACCACCAGGCAGTGCAGGCTACAGGGGCCCAGGACAAAAGCCCCTGCAGAAGCCAAGTTCTTCTACAGCAACCTTGTCCCTGAGTGACCCAGGGAACCAGGGGCCCTGGCAAAGGAAGGGCTAGAGCAGGGGGACTCCAGCTCAGAGAGGCAGGACACAAACACGCCCCGGGTGCAAGCCCTGCTGCAGAGCTGCCCAGGGGAACAGCAATCCTTTGCTGTGAGCAGGAAGACAGGCTGTGCCTTTCAGAGCTCAGAGAGGTGAGACCTGAGCAATCCGGGGGAGCTCACGTCCTGGTCACAGCTTCCAGAAGGTCACAATACACTCAGGTGCTGCTGCTTCACAGCTCTGCCCTGGGACAGAGCAGGCAGCTGCCCAGCACCAGTGAATGAGGAGGAACTGGGGACAGAAACCACTGCAGTCCCACAGCTCCCCAGGGCAACAAGTAAGAGAAGGTCAGAGGGTTCCAGCCACAAAGAAAACAGAATTGCTCTCAGGACCCTGATTGTGCTAACTGGCCATTTTAATTGGCCTTAACTAGATTTAACTGGGACACCTCCCCACCCTGGCCACAGTCCGCTGCGACAGACCCAGGTGCTCCTTTTAAGATCAGGCCTTCAATCTCTGCATCACAGGTGGCCCCGTCTCCCAGGTGGGTTTCAGGGTGATCACATCTGTCTCTGCCCCAAATTAACTATAGGGCCATGGCAATTTCCCAGGAGGCGACATGGAACAGGTAAAGGTTTGTCCCCCAGCACAGGGAGGTGACCCTCTGCCTCACAGGAACACTAGTGGCCTGTCTGCAGCAGCCTGCTGGGATCATCTCACAGTTTTGCAAGCACCCCGTCACTCTTGCTGAAGCACCATCAGAGTGTCTCCCCAGCACTGGCACCCCAGGAGCCTCTGTGCACTTACCAGTAGTCATAAGTATCATCCCAGTTGTCAAAGTGCACCAAAAAACGATTGTCTACCACATCAGTCACCGTGGCAACACAGATGAGGGAAGGGTTCATGCGGTCCACAGCTTCAAGTTTCATTCCCACCTCGAAGCCTGGGGAAGCCTCGTGCTGGGAGAAGAGAAGGACAGGTTTCTTTCAGAGTGGCAGGCCCAGCAACCTCCTCACCACTTAACCTTGCTGCAAGGAGGCAACTGCCCAAATCCTCCCAAAACCAGATCCTCCCTGGCCTCCAGGCAGGCCCAGGATCACTTAGGATCCCAGAAGAGCAGTGCCCTGCTGTGCACGTAAGAAAAGAGGCAGAGGGTACGTAACCCAGCTTGGCCACACAAAGAAAGAAACGTTCAGACCCTCAGGATCTTCTCTAAGTAGTAACCTCCAAGAGAAAAACAGCCTCTAACTTACACTGGTTCACATTTTGCCACAAAACACTTCTTTGCGGTCATGCTCCTCCAGTATTATCAGCTAACAAAGCCCTAGGCTTGGGAGGAGGAGCTGGAGCTCTTTGTCACACCTTGCCTTTATTTCTTGGACACAAAATCCATGCAAAAGGCTGTTGCAGCAATGAACAGGAGGGTATAGACACAATAAATAACTTGGAGAGGCTGATTTATCAGTAGGTTGAGTTTCTTCTGCAGCTGACAAAGAAACCATCAGCATTTTGCACTCTGCTTCATTCCCTCTTTCTGTACCCAAATTGTCATATGAAAAATAAAGGCAGAGGCAGAAACAATGAGGACACAAAACAGACAAAAGATTTATACTTAAGAAATATTAACTGATAGGTTTTGGCAAAATAATTGAGAGTAGCGGTTACTTCTCCTCACCAGTACTTTTGCAATATATTTAACTGTCCATGAGACTGACCTGGATGAAACAGTGAATCAGACCAACCTCAGCTTTTGGGCACACCAAACTAATGTCCAAGCTACAGATCCTCAGCAGCAAAGCATGCCACATCTCATCAAGCAATGCCAGCAGTACACTCTGCACTGTACCTTGAGAAGTGTGGGGTAGGCAGAAAAAAGCTCAGCCCTGATGGAGGCATTCTGCTCAGCTGGAGGGGAAGAAGTCACACCTGAAACTGGCTGCTCATGGCTTGGATGGGTGTACGCTTCACTGGGTAAAAAAATGGTTGGAGGGTTGGGCCCATAGAGTGGTGGTGAATGGAGTTATATCCAGTTGGCACCCAGTCATAGGTGGTATTCCCCACGGCTCGGTATTGGTCCCAGTTCTCTTTAATATCTTCATTAACAATCTGGACAAGGGGACCCTCAGTAAATTTGCAGACAACGAGAAGTTGGGCGGGAGTGTCAACCTGCTTGAGGGCAGGATGGCTCTGCAGAGGGACCTGGACAGGCTGGATTGATGGACCGAGGCCAATGGTGTGAGGTTCAAAAAGGCCAAGTGCTGGGTCCTGCACTTCGGTCACACCAATCCCATGGATGCTACAGGCTGGGGGCAGAGTGGCTGGAGAGCTGCCTGGCAGAAAAGGACCTGGGAGTGTTGGTCAACAGCCATCTGAATATAAGCCACAGTGTGCCCAGATGGCCAAGAAGGCCAACAGCATCCTGGCCTGTGGCAGCAATAGTGTGGCCAGCAGGACTAGGGAAGTGATGGTTCCCCTCTATTGGGCACTGGTGAGGCCGCACGTTGAGTGCTGTGTCCAGTTTTGGGCCCCTCAGCACAGGAAAGACACTTAGGGGCTGCAGTGAGTCCAGAGAAGGGCAATGGAGCTGGTGAGGGGTCTGGAGCACAAGTCTTGTGAGGAGCAGCTGAGGGAGCTGGAGGTGTTCAGCCTGCAGAAAGGGAGGTTGAGGGGAGACCTTGCTCTCTGCAACTCCCTGAAGGGCCGGTCTCCTTTCCTAGGTAACAAGCGATACCTTGTGAACCTATGGGACATGGTTTAGTGATAACTTGGCAGTGCTGTGTTAACAGTTGGACTTGATGATCTTAAAGGTCTCTTCCAACCAAAACGATTCTATGATTCTATGATTGTATGAACCTGCAGGGTCTGGCAGGAAGGAGAAGCTGCTACTCACAGTGTTTCGGACCATGAAGAGGTGCTTAGGAGCTGCCTGAGCCTTTGTTATCTTCAGGTAGTTTGTCCAGCTGAATTCTTCTTCCTTATAACCTACAACCCCTCAGGAATTAAAATGAGAGCAGCAAGTTCAGAGAGCAACTAGGAGGTCATGAGACTGAGCCCGGCCATCCCCGACCAGCGCCCACCCTGCCAGGCATGCCCTGCATGGGTGGATGGGGTCTACAGCAGCCCTGAGAAACCTAAAGCCCATGGCTTAGGTCCAATGGCTGATTTTGAAGTGGTGCTAGGAAACGTTAGCAGTGGAGTGGAAATCCAGAGCTCAGCTCTTCCCTGGCGAGCATCAGTCTCATCTGCCCTGGGGCACAGCTGCTGGCTACAGCCTGGCATGGAGACAACCAGGGTGTCAGGGTTTTTCCCCAAAATGGGAGCGAGCAGAGAACTTTACCATGATTGATGCCTGAAAGGTTGTCCTGAAGAGCCTCCCCCAGCACAGCAGCATGCTCTCCTGGGCCTCATGGAGCCAGCCTGTCCCCACCTCCAGCTCTATGTTTGGGAGCCCACTACTCATCCCCCTCCTTCAACAGGACTCACCAACTGAGATTTGCTGACTCCTTACCTTTTGGTGGCTGGAGTTTGTGGCCTGTCTCCTCAAACCAGCCAGCGGGGTGGATGTCGGGAGAGTCAGCATTCAGCCAGAAATCATGGCACTCAGAGTAGCCATCAAAGTGGAGGCGCATCCGGTAACCACACACCTACCAGAGGGAAGGTAGGAAAAGGAAAGGACCATGGAAACCTCCTCCTGTCCCTGGCTGAGCATTGTATGCACCTCCCCTCCCACATGCAATCTCAGGGTATCACTTAGGGAAGCCAAGGGTCAATCACAGGTCAGTGCCCAGATCGGGAGGAACATGCCAGTCTCAAAAGATGTCCAGCATGGAACAAGGTAAGTGCAAGGCCACCACAAGCCAGCCCTGAGAAGGGAGGTGCATGAGATGTCATGGTGGGGCACCTTGCTGGGTCCAGCAAGAGCAAGAATTCCTTTTCCTGCACCCAGGGGAGATGCTGGCACGGGGATTTTGGCTAAATGCCACTCTGCTTTGGTGAAATCTCTCTGGCAGCAAGAACAGCAGCCACCGTTGTATGGCTGATCTCCCTGGCTGCCTGAGGAGCACTGTGAGGAGCTGGGGAGCTGGTTCGGCTGCCACATGGCTGAGTAGAGAGCACCACAGACAGAGGGCCTCCAAAGACACAGGTAGAAGCAATGGGATGTCTCCACACCCTCCACCCCAAGGGCTCAGACCTGTCTGAGGGGCATGAGCTCAAAGATAAGAAGCTGTTGCCATCACCACAGTCTCTCCCTTCATGGCTCTGCTGTGTCAGGGTGAGGGAGAGATCAGCTAGGCTGAGGCATGATGGCTGCTCCACAACAGTCTCCTGCCCCTACGAACTGGAAGGAAACCCCCGGTTTGTTTGACTGAGGTCATCTCATGCAGTGACATGCAGGCGAGGGCCCAAAGTCCATCTCCTCCACAGGCCAGCTGGCAGCATCTCCCCTCCCACGGAGCCTCTCACTGCACAGGCACAAGGAGGAACCAAGGAACGTGGGAACCGGAGCTGCCTTACCTCAGCCACTGTCAGGATAAAGTACATAGATGGGTGCTGTGGGTCAATCCCCTCCAGCTTCATCCCCACTTTAAAGCCATTCTTGTGTTGGGAAGCTACTTGGTACTGGAAACAAAAATTAAACTACAATGTAAAAAATCACACAGGTAGTTGGGTCCAGAACCATCCCAAGGAGCAACCATCAGGCAATGGGAGCTGCTAGGACCTGGAGATTGTGGGCCACAGGTTATTCTATCCAAATTTTAATTCTTTTCCCATAGAAAACCACATTTTTCCACCTTCTTGTGGGCTTGCATCTCTTGCTACTGGCTGGGCAGGGTGTCCCTGGGCTAAAAGCCGCAGCTGGGGAGAGTGGGGCATGGGCCTGGCTCCTCTTGCACTCTGGCAGTCAGAGGCCTGGGAGCAGGGGCGCAGTGCAGCAAGGTGGCTTCAGGAGATCCCACACCTGGCGTTGAGAAAGGGCTGGAAAGGCTCCAGCACCCTTCCAGAGCTACAGGGGTGTTCTAAGCAAATGTGGGGTGCTTGGGAGGGGGGACAGCACCCCGCTAGGGACTCAGGGCAAATCAAAACTGGAGGCTGACTGATCTTCACCTCCAGGTAAAGATGGGAGCTTGCTTATCACTCAGAACCCCGCAACATAGGGAAGCAAGGAAGAGAGGAGAAGGAGGAGGGGTGGGAAAAAAAAGGGAAAGAAAAGAGAAGATGGAAGAGGGAAAAAGACAGGAAAATCCCGACTCACATCCTGGAAGAGATCTAAAGGGGCAGCGACAGCTTTCTGCTCCTCCAAGTAGGACGCCCAAGACCAGCCTTCTTTCTTCTCCTCACTGGCACCTGAGCGCAGCACAAACGCACACACAAGAGGCGCTGCTGAGGGTCTGCTCCAGCCTCCATCCCTGCCTGCCTCAGGGCAGTGTGGAGGGCAGGCGAGTGCATGGGTCCCGCTGGGGCTGCATCCTGCTCTGACACACAGTCCTGCATCCCTGCAAAGCTCAGCACCATCCTACCAGAAACCCTTCTCCAGCAAACCTGGCCAGCTGTCCGAGGAGGGACAGAGGCAAGAGGACCCCTCTCACACAGGTCCCCAGGACCCAAATGTCCTCTGTCGCTGTACAACACGCTAGTAAGGCACACAAGGAGCCTGAGAGACAAGCCATCCTGTGCAAAGCATCAGGACGCCTCTTGCAACCAGTCCTCCTCCAGCCAGTACATCTGAAAAGGCTGCAGCACTGATGGATTTGGGACAGCCAGCAGGATCCACCCAGAGGTTTGGGAATCATTCCCACCTGCAAGGGACTCCTGGCCAGTCAAACCAGCAGCGGGATCACCTCCCACCGTCACTCCAGAGGCACCGGCTCTGCTATCCTCTGCTCTGAGACAACCACCTCATCCCCCCTTGGCGCACCAGGGCCACCCTGATGCCCTACAGATGATACACTTACCCTCATGGTATTCACAAAAAGAAGACAGTATGGTCTTTTCATAGGCAGGGAGGTGATCATTCATGCCTTCGACACCTTTAGGACAGCCACAAAGGCCTTGTCCGAGGCACACAAGAAACAACCCAAGTCTCTTGCTCTACAGCCACTTTCTCTCCCTGCTTCATAGTGCCTGAAGGGACTCCAGGAGTGCTGTGCCTAATCCAGCGTCAAGTAATTCACAGCTACAGGTCAGCTGTGGCAGAGAGCCTTGGGTAGGGCAGGTCAGAAATGCAGGAGAAAAACAGATCAACTCCTTCCTCCCATGGGCTTAGGGGAAGTGGAGATGGAAAAAATAGGAACTTACAGACAAAATTAAGCTGAGCTTCAATGAGCAAGGTTACTAACCTAGATGTTTTGCTAATACTTAAGAGTGATGAACACCTTTATTATTCTTTAGGATATAGAAAAAAAGTGGCAGGCATGTTTGGGGAACCCGTAAGTACAAGCTCCACACTTCTGGAGTATGACAAATGCACCTGGAGACAGAGCAAACATCAACTCTGCTGCACTGAAGCATCCAGCTGTGCATTTTGTTTGATAATGGAATTCTACAATAAGAGGAAATAAAATGCTGAAATAACAAGGCTCAGCACTGCTTACTTGTATGTAACAGGGAAGGTTACATACTCAGGACTCATATTGTAGAGAAAAGGACCTGGCAAGTGAGCATGAGATCCCTTTTTAATAGTAGTTAACTCACTGTAACACCAGGGGTTAACATCTGGCCCCTGCTACTGTCCCTACATTTGGCTATGGAGAGGAGTATGAAGGTGGAACAGTTTTATTTAAAAATTACTTTGAGTATGACCTTTCACTATTCAAAGACAAAAGGTTTCCCCATGAGTGTTTATTTTCAGTATTTTCCCATGTTTTCCTTCCCCCCCGCCCCCATCGCACTGCAAGGGAAAATAAAATCCAAACAAACACTGCATCCCTCAGCTTGTCTCCTTGCAGTCTTGTGTCGACAGCTCTGTATTTGAGATCTCCTCTGATATGGCCCAGGAATAGATCTCCAAGAGATGACACAACCCCAAATCACCCGGCTTCAGTGGCACCAGACCTACAGGAGCAGCTCTCAAACTTGTGAGCTCCTGATCATCTGAGGGAAGTTCCCCATAAGACCCTCCAAAGGTGGGTGGCAAAGCCAGATGTGGCACAGAACCAGGTTATTGCTCAGGATAGCACCTCTCGGAGCAAATACGGTATCCACGAGCAAGTAATAAAATCAGCTCCCAAGGGGAGGGACCAGAAAGCACTGTACGGTAAGGCCCAATGCCTGAAGAAGACACAGCCGTATCTGTAAGGGTGCACCCATCCCATGGAGAGAAAGAGAGGAAAGGAGAGAAATGGAAAGAGACAGAGAGAGCAGGATCAAGCAAGCAGAGGAGCTTACAAGCCTTCAGGAACATGTACCAGTGCATTGCACTGGGTGTTTGACTCTGCTGGAGCACCAAAATGCTGGCCCAGCCCCACAGTACTGCAGTGGGACCCCACAGCCATGGCAGGAGTGCCCACCCCACCGCCCACCCTGCTCCTACATACCGTGCTGGCTCCCGTTCCACCCATCGGCCTCTGGATTGCTGATGGCAGTGTCTCCTGCAGAGCTTTTGCTCTCTTCCTGCTTTTCCTCCTAGTCACGAGGGCAGACAAAACAGAAACCCATCATGTTGGAGGTCTGCACAGAGGTTTATGCTGTGTTGTACTCTCACACTGGTGCCAAGGGCCATACTGTGCCTCTGCAACATCCATGATTTGACTCATGCTTGGTCCAGAAATGGCTGGGCAAGAGGATCTGATGATGGGAGCCCAAGGGAGATTTTGGTGCTGAGTGGTAGCAATCACACCTGGAGTGGATCAGCTACAGTCAGGGCTGGCAAGCAGAGCTTCCTTGCCTTGTCAAAGCCACTCTTCCTTCCCCAGGATACACATCACGCAGACACCCTCTTACTTCAAAGCTTACTTTAATGGCCTAGACTCAAGAGAGCAGTTAAGAGCATTAAATACCTACAGCCCCATCAGGACATTTCTAGCACTGACGAACCCGAGGTGCTCGGCATGCCAAACAGCCAGCCAAGTGTCTAGAAGACCTGACACTCCACACATTCAAGTCTTTTTGGCATTAACAGCCAACAGGTTTCCCCTTCGACATATAGCTGTCACAGCACTGAAAAGCACCGATGAGAACTGCGTGCACCCACAGTGCGTACAGGAGTGGCCCATGGCCTACCCTTGACATTGTCACATGCGTGCACAGGCCCACCCTGCCCTATTCCTACCATTTGCTCAGATTCATATTCTTCCTCCGAAGGGCTCTGGTAGTCCTTCCTCTTTCGTTTCTTCACTGGCTTGAGGATTTCGGTGGCATTGGTGCTGCTGGCAGAGTTTTCCACAATGACGGACCTGCACAGAGGAAGGAAGAGTAAACCACTATGGCACGTGGCAATGGCTGGGGTGTCAGTAAGGGAGTAGCTACTGGAGAATCACTGTCACCCCATTTCTTACTCACACATGCTCCCATACACCACTCCTCTTAGCGCACAAGTAGGCAAGAGATTATAACCAGGGTACAGACCAGAATCACCTTCACACGCTTGGGTGTCAGAAACCTGGACCCAGGGATGGATCAAAAGCGATCTAGTTTCATATCAGGGCTCTAAGCTGCATCAGAGTCACAAAGAGATGCTAGAAAATTACTCCCAGGAGTCACACATTAGTAAGCAGAGGGGCTGTAAATGCCCTCGTGACCCACGCCTCCCACTGCTGCTCAGCCTGGAAGCACCCACTGCAGCAACCTCCTGCTGCAGCCCTGCTCCAGCAGATACATGTTTATGAGGCCACAAATTGGGCAGGAGAGAGTCTGGCTCCCGTGCTTCCTGCTGTCCCCTGGGACAAGTCTTCATCCCCCGCCACTGCAGACAGGGCATGCTGCCTACAGGAAAGAGGGAAACAAGTGGGGTCCCCAGCACATGCCAGAGACAGATGTGCTTGCATCCCTTGCTGGAGCACATGGATTAGGGGAAGGAGGGTAGATGGAAGGATGGATATGGCTTTGCATGGAGCAGACTCCCCTTCCTTTACCTTTCTTTGAACTGCTGGTGACAGTGCTCGCTGCAGAAGCCCCTGCCTTCCCGGGTACCATCCGACACATGCCTCCGGCCACAGGTGTCACAGTGGCACACGCTTTCTGCTGTTGGCAGCTTGGTCTGTTCTGGCACATCTGAGTCAGAGAGGAGAGAAGCAATGAGGCACAAGGTGCAGCAAAGGAAGGAGAGCAGGAAGCAGGAGACATCTGCTTTGCTCAGCATCTGCTGGCTGATGGTACCCACCCCAAAAGTGCCACGATGTTGCCCTTACCCTGAGCCACAGTAGGGTTGTCCCTGCTGGTGGGTGCCACCTCTGAGTCCCCATCTTTCTCTGTGTGACCCTCCTTTATAGCTTCCACTGGAGGCACCTTATCAGCACTCACCACCTTCAGTGTTCCATACTCATTTATTCGAAACTATGTCATTGAACCAAGAAACAAGGAAAAACAGTTAACAAGGAGGACAGAAATGTAACTTGATAGTTAGCAGGCACACGTGAGCTCTGAGAATAAGAGGGACTTTGTCTGGTCTTTAGTGCATCCAACAAAGAGGAGAGCACTTTCGATGACAGAGGCAAGCACTGCCCCAAAGTCACCTGTCCTGCTGCCTCTCCCTGCAGTCTGTGCTGGCCGCTGAGCCAGCACGCTGCCTGCACTGGGGTGAGACCAGCACCAGGGGCAGGGTGACACCTGGAGGATGTGGTGCCCCGAGGCTGAGCAGCAGCTGAGAATTTGGTGCATTTTGTGCAAGCTAGTTCACATACCGAGGATTACATCTAAAGGCACCTGCTGTCTGATAAGTGCAAGGACACTGCTCCCAGGGTGAGTGCAAGAGTTTGGTGAAATCCAACTCCATGGTACAGCTTGGAAAGGAAAGATGCCCTGAACAGCATGTAGCATCCCTCTGCCTCCCTGCCCAGGGCAGACCTGCTGCAGCCCCCTGGACACCATGTGTATGCTCTCTGCTAAATTCACAATTCAAGAGGGACACAGGGATGGGGCACAAGGAGACCCTCGCAGAGCTGGAACAGCCGAGGGATCCTCCAGCTGGGGTGTGGTACTGCCAGGGGCCACGTCACATCCTGGTGGTCCCTGCCTGGCACAGGCTGGGGGACTGCCACTTACAAGGACAACTGGCTTCAGGGAGTGGCAAGGCAGGGGGGAAGAAACAGAGTGGCCCAGGGCTACACTTACCCGCAGATTACTCCCAGGCAAAGTAGCCACACCATCTTTCCACTCCAGCACACGGACCGTGCTGCAGGTCTGCACCCCGCTGATCTGGGGAATGACAGTAGCTGTGATGGGCTCGCTCCCCGCTCCCCTCTCTGGCCTATCAGCCCCTGTGCTCCTCTGCGGCTCCCGAGGGAATCTCTGAATTTCTAAGGTGCTCGTGGGAAGGTTGATGGTAGTGGCATTTGCTTGAGGGAAGAAAGGGAACAAACAACGAGAGGCATACACAGAACACTTAACTGATGCAAACAAGGCTCAAAGGCAGCACAAAATGACAGAGAGGACAGTCTCCCAGCCAAGAGCTCAGTGCTATGGGCTAAAGCGCCCACAAGCAGGTAGCATGACCCAACAAGATCTGTAGCCAGCAATGGCTTGTGCTGGAGGGTAGCACCAACAATATCCACATTCAAGGGTTCCTACTTCAGCCTGACCTCAGATGTTCCCATGACCATGATGCCCTGATGTAGCAAGATTGTGCTGGTTGTTGTGCTCCTGGACCGCATCTTCTAGTTTAGTTTCATTTCAAAGGGACACACTGTGCAGCCCAGGGCTTCTCTATAATGGGAACCAAGGCAACAGGAGCAGGAAAAATTGGGAGACTTTCTTCTAAAGAACACCCCTGATCTCACCTAACATATATCCATGCTTTGCTCGCATATCTCATGAAAGACACTGGTCAGCTGCGCTGAAAATTGTTTTCCCAATTTTCAAGAACAGTAAGAAGGACAACCCTGGTAATTACAGGCCTGTCAGTCTCACTTCAGTGTCTGGTAAAATTATGCAGAAGGTTATTCCAGGAGTTACTGAAAAAAAACCACTTGAGAGACAATGCAGTCATTGGTCATAGCCACCAAGGGTTCATGAGGGGAAAGCCCTGCTTAACGAACTTAAATTTCCTTTTATGAAAAGGTCACCCATTGAGCTGACCAAGGGAAGATGGTAGATGTGCGGGGTTTGGATTTTAACAAAGCTTTTCATACCATCTCTCACAGTACCCTTCTGGACACAACGTCCAACATACAGCTAGAAAAGTCCACAGCACGCTGGGTGAACAACTGGCTGATGTGTTGGGCTCAAAGACTTACAGTAAACAGAGTCACATCAGGCTGGTGGCCAGTCACCAGTGGGGTTCCTCAAGGCTCAATTCCAGGGCCACTGCTCTTTAATGTTTTTATAAATGATCTGGGTGCAGCAGTTAAATGTCCATTAAGAAAGTTTGATGATGATACTAAATTAGGAGGAGCTGTGGACTCCCTCGAGAGTAAAGAGGCCTTACAGAGAGGTCTGGATAAGCTAGAGAGCTCGGCAGTCACCAGCTGTATGAAATTTAACAAGAGCAAGTGATGGATTCTGTACCTGGGATGGAGTTATCCTGGTTATTCATACAAACTGGAGGAGGAGAGGCTGGAGAGCAGCCCTGGGTAAAGAGCTCTGGGGGTTTGGGTTGATGGAAGCTGAGCAGGAGTCAGCAGTGTGCCCAGGCAGCCCAAAGAGCCAGCTGTGCCCAGGGGGCACCAAGCACAGCACCTCCAGCCGGGCGAGGGAGGTGACTGTCCCGCTCTGCACCGCACTGGAGCAGCCCCACCTCCAGCTGGGAGCGCAGTTTGGGGCAACTCAACAGAAGAAGGACATCAAACTATTGGAGTGTGTCCAGAGGAGAGCGACCGAGACGGTGAAGGGTCTTGAGGGCAAGACTTAGGAGGAGCGGCTGAGGTCACTTGGTGGGTTCAGCCTGGAGAAAAGGCTGAGGGGTGCCCTCATGGCAGCCTGCACCTTCCTCGAGGCGGGCAGCGGAGGGGAGGTGCCGATCTCCTCTCTCTGGTGACCAGCGATGGGATATGAGGGAACAGAATGAAGCTGCGTCAGGGGAAGTTCAGGTCTGACATGAGGAAAAGGTTCTTCTGGTCGGTCTGTAGAACAGGCTTCTCAGGGAGCAGTACCAAGCCTGTCAGAGCTCAGGGAGCATCAGAACAATGCTCTTAGTCATAGGGTTTGGATTTAGGTAGTCCTGCAAGGAGCAGGGAGTTGGGCTCAACGACCCTTATGGGTCCCTTCCAACTAGAGATATCCTATGATACTATGATAATGCAGCACCCCAGGACCCCACATGCCCTGCAAAGCAGGCACCCAGCACACTGTGCTGCACAGCTTTGCCTCCCAAGGTTTTGGAGGAGCACAGATAAACAAGGATTGTGAGATATCAATGCAGGGGAGAAGGCATACCATCGTGCATACCTGGTATGATGAAGGCAGTCGTTGGCAAGTGGGTGCTCTGCACAGTGCTCTCAGTGGTGACCACATGGACACTGACCTCCCCAGCGGCATTTGCCTTCGTGCTTCTCACAACCTCCATCTCTGCTCTGCTGTCCATCCCCTTGCCTGGACACAGAGCGAGATACTGGAAATCAGCAAGAAAGAAATTGAGTTGGGTACAAGTACAAACATGACAAGAGTGAGAAAGAGACTGTGGAAGATGGTCCCTCCCTTTCCACCATCTCCCAGTAGAAACCCCTGTAAGACATACTAAAGGCCCATTGAACCCAAGAGAGAATGGCAGGAAGGTCACAGCTGGTACCAACATGACCTAGTAAGGCCCCTGTTGTGAGATTCCAGCTCAGTCTTGCAAACGCCAAGGGTTTTTTCTTACCTGGCACTACCATAGGATGGTCTGAGCACAGCAGGTCCCCCACAGGCTATGGCTGCTCTTGGCTCCCACTGGGGCCTACGCCACTCTGACGCAGACTATGACTGAGGGTTGTCAAATCCTATCCTGGAGAAGACGGAGATCCCTGACCTTCTAAGTGGCTGTAAGGGAGAATTTCACAAGGGACAGGAGTTAACCAGGGTGGTAGTGGTGGAGAACATGAAGTCTGCTGCATGCAGTTGAGTTTCTCACAGAACTGGTGGTGCTCAACCCATTTAGCCATGAATTTCAAGGAGCAGGCAAAGTGTCAGGGCCCTGAGGGCACTACTGGGCCTTACTGGCCCTGACCAGCCTCCTCTGGGACCCCCACCCATGGGCCCAGGGGCTCCATGCCAGCCCACTCTCAGCCTGTCTACGCCACGCTGCAGCAGTGCTGGTGTCCAGCTGTCTGGCAGCAGCAGGACCTGAGCAGCCCGCTGGTGTCCTGGCTTGATCTCAGACCTTGTCTGGTGACCTGAGCTCCTAGCTGTACCTGGCCACGGTGGCCCTGCCAGCCACCTTCCCCAGCTCCCTGTCCCTAGGGCAGCAGCTGGCCCCTGCCGTCCCCCAGCAGGCAGGATGGTGCCTACACCAGGATGTCCCCAGACCAGTGCCTGCCTGCAAGCTGGAAGGAAGACCAGAAGTGCCCAAGATGGCTTGGTGAGGGAGGGCTCTTGGTGCTGCTCCTGCCCTCATGAAAAACGCAATGGACACACAGAGCTAAGCAGAAAACCAGCAGTTTTTCACTCTGAGGGATGGTGAGCCCCTGGCCCAGGTTGCCCAGAGAAGCTGTGGCTGCCCAACCCCTGGAGTTGCTCAAGGCCAGGCTGGACGGGGCTTGGAGCAACCTGATCTAGTGGGAGGTGTCCCTGCCCAGGGCACGGGGGTGGAACAAGATGATCTTTAAGGTCCCTTCCAACTTCTCATCTTGTGTGAGCTGTTGGCTTTTATTTTTTTACTTTATTTAAGGAGAACTTGGGACTGGAAATGCCTAGAAAGGAAGAGAAATAACTAGATCCAGTGCCAAAGCTGGGTGATGCTCAAACTCATCTCTGTACAGCAGCCTATGACAATAGTAAATAATTGCACAGGAAATAACCAGCAATAATTATCACGTATCAAACACTCTCCAAAGCCTTGTGGGGCTGCCTGACGATGCTGTTGAGATTCGTTCTCCTGTGCCTTGGAAGTTCAGGGTGAACACAATAAATTTGTATCATAGATTGCGGCACTATTCCTTAAACTGGAAGAACTAAAGTAAAACTTTCAAGTTGGGAAACCAAGCACCTGCACAGAGAATGGGGTCCCTGCATTGCCCCTCACCCTGCAGGGGAGGGCACAGGTTAAACCTCCTGAGCTCCAGACTGCGGCTGGGGGCAGCTGATCCGCACACATATTCACAGGTGCAGAGGAAACTGGCAACAAAACACACGATTTAAGGCAACCAGGCTTCACTGGTTCTGCTGCTCGCACAGTTTCTAGCTCATCAAAGAAGAAACGCTGGGTGTTGGCACACCAGTGCTCTGGACCAGCGGCACAGGGGCTCGGAAAACAAGCATTTCTACAATTGCTATACACGCAAGTCTTAAACTCTCCCACAGTTTCACACCCACCCTCTCGCAAAACCATGGCAAAGCCAGGGAATGATCTGCTGTTTGGCAAGAGGAGGGATGTGCTGTGTGCAACAGGCCATAGAGGAGCAGGGAGAAAAGCAGCTCCCAGCACAGAGACGCTGTACAGTGCCGTCAGCACATCAGAAAACACAGTCTGGTCAAAATGCATTTCATCACAAAATTGGCTTCAAATAACTGTATTTCAAACAATATTAGCATGTTTATTGGCTTTGTGGCTTCTCAGATTTTTAAATATTCCTGAAATTTGCACTGGGATATGCTGGAGGCCACCCAGCTGGAAAGCTAAAAGCTTGATGGAAAAGGCCCTGGAGGTCCTGGTGGACACCAGGTTAAACACGAGCTGGCAAAAAGGTAAACGGTGTCCCGGGCTGCCTTAGGAGCAGTGTCACAGCCGGTGGAGGGAGGTGATCCTTCCCCTCTGCTCAGCACCGCTGAGGCCACCCCGAGAGTGCTGGGTCTGGCGCTGCACTCCCCAGTACAAGAGAGACAGGGACAGACTGGAGAGAGTCCAGCGAAGGGCCATGAAGCTGATGAAGGGACTGGAGCATCTCTGCTATGAGGAGAGGCTGGGAGAGCTGGGGCTGTTCAGCCTGGAGCAGAGCAGGCTCTAGGGGAGCTCATCCCCTGGAGGGAGGGTGCAAAGAGGATGGAGCCAGGCTTTTCTCAGCGGTGCCCAGGAACAGGACCAGAGAAACTACCTGGAACACAAAAGGGTCCCTCTGAACATCAGGAAACACTTCTCCACTGTCAGGGTGATCAAGCACTGCACAGGGTGCCCACAGATGTTGTTGAGTCTCCATCTGTGGAGATACTCAAAAAGTGTCTGGACACGGTGCTGGGCAGCTGGCTCTGGGCGGCCCTGATGGAGCAGTGGGTTGGACGAGATGATCACCAGAGGTACTTTCAACCTCAATCACCCTGTGATTCTACAAATTATTTTTTCAGGAATTTCCTCAGCTATAACAGAGAACTTCTCCTTGCTTAACAACATCTGAGGTATGGATTATTAACTACCTCCAGTGTCAAAATTGAGCCTTTAAGAAAAAACTCTAGTGCGATCATGCTAAAACTGCAAGCAGTACACCAGAGCACTGCAGAGACATGATGGGCTGCGAGCTGCTCCCTTGAATCTTGCCCTGTCTTCTGGCATTGCCCAGGGCAGGCTACTGGCACAGCAGAAAGTATTTGCTCCATATGCACAGAGGAGCACACTCAGTAACAGCCTTTGCCCAGGTAGGTGGCCCAGCAGAAAAAGGCAAACACACACACCTCTGTCCTTCCAAATCTGATTGTTGCTTTAAATCCAGGAGACAATGTCTCCCCTGGAACAGACCAGGAGCCACAAAGCCCTCCTAGGCTCTGCTGCAGCATGGGGTGAGATTTGGAATGGAACATAGGACTTATCAGTATCTCAAAACAGGATGAAACACCCTTCCGTGCAGTAACAGGCTGTTCGTGTTGCACANCCCCTGGAGTTGCTCAAGGCCAGGCTGGACGGGGCTTGGAGCAACCTGATCTAGTGGGAGGTGTCCCTGCCCAGGGCACGGGGGTGGAACAAGATGATCTTTAAGGTCCCTTCCAACTTCTCATCTTGTGTGAGCTGTTGGCTTTTATTTTTTTACTTTATTTAAGGAGAACTTGGGACTGGAAATGCCTAGAAAGGAAGAGAAATAACTAGATCCAGTGCCAAAGCTGGGTGATGCTCAAACTCATCTCTGTACAGCAGCCTATGACAATAGTAAATAATTGCACAGGAAATAACCAGCAATAATTATCACGTATCAAACACTCTCCAAAGCCTTGTGGGGCTGCCTGACGATGCTGTTGAGATTCGTTCTCCTGTGCCTTGGAAGTTCAGGGTGAACACAATAAATTTGTATCATAGATTGCGGCACTATTCCTTAAACTGGAAGAACTAAAGTAAAACTTTCAAGTTGGGAAACCAAGCACCTGCACAGAGAATGGGGTCCCTGCATTGCCCCTCACCCTGCAGGGGAGGGCACAGGTTAAACCTCCTGAGCTCCAGACTGCGGCTGGGGGCAGCTGATCCGCACACATATTCACAGGTGCAGAGGAAACTGGCAACAAAACACACGATTTAAGGCAACCAGGCTTCACTGGTTCTGCTGCTCGCACAGTTTCTAGCTCATCAAAGAAGAAACGCTGGGTGTTGGCACACCAGTGCTCTGGACCAGCGGCACAGGGGCTCGGAAAACAAGCATTTCTACAATTGCTATACACGCAAGTCTTAAACTCTCCCACAGTTTCACACCCACCCTCTCGCAAAACCATGGCAAAGCCAGGGAATGATCTGCTGTTTGGCAAGAGGAGGGATGTGCTGTGTGCAACAGGCCATAGAGGAGCAGGGAGAAAAGCAGCTCCCAGCACAGAGACGCTGTACAGTGCCGTCAGCACATCAGAAAACACAGTCTGGTCAAAATGCATTTCATCACAAAATTGGCTTCAAATAACTGTATTTCAAACAATATTAGCATGTTTATTGGCTTTGTGGCTTCTCAGATTTTTAAATATTCCTGAAATTTGCACTGGGATATGCTGGAGGCCACCCAGCTGGAAAGCTAAAAGCTTGATGGAAAAGGCCCTGGAGGTCCTGGTGGACACCAGGTTAAACACGAGCTGGCAAAAAGGTAAACGGTGTCCCGGGCTGCCTTAGGAGCAGTGTCACAGCCGGTGGAGGGAGGTGATCCTTCCCCTCTGCTCAGCACCGCTGAGGCCACCCCGAGAGTGCTGGGTCTGGCGCTGCACTCCCCAGTACAAGAGAGACAGGGACAGACTGGAGAGAGTCCAGCGAAGGGCCATGAAGCTGATGAAGGGACTGGAGCATCTCTGCTATGAGGAGAGGCTGGGAGAGCTGGGGCTGTTCAGCCTGGAGCAGAGCAGGCTCTAGGGGAGCTCATCCCCTGGAGGGAGGGTGCAAAGAGGATGGAGCCAGGCTTTTCTCAGCGGTGCCCAGGAACAGGACCAGAGAAACTACCTGGAACACAAAAGGGTCCCTCTGAACATCAGGAAACACTTCTCCACTGTCAGGGTGATCAAGCACTGCACAGGGTGCCCACAGATGTTGTTGAGTCTCCATCTGTGGAGATACTCAAAAAGTGTCTGGACACGGTGCTGGGCAGCTGGCTCTGGGCGGCCCTGATGGAGCAGTGGGTTGGACGAGATGATCACCAGAGGTACTTTCAACCTCAATCACCCTGTGATTCTACAAATTATTTTTTCAGGAATTTCCTCAGCTATAACAGAGAACTTCTCCTTGCTTAACAACATCTGAGGTATGGATTATTAACTACCTCCAGTGTCAAAATTGAGCCTTTAAGAAAAAACTCTAGTGCGATCATGCTAAAACTGCAAGCAGTACACCAGAGCACTGCAGAGACATGATGGGCTGCGAGCTGCTCCCTTGAATCTTGCCCTGTCTTCTGGCATTGCCCAGGGCAGGCTACTGGCACAGCAGAAAGTATTTGCTCCATATGCACAGAGGAGCACACTCAGTAACAGCCTTTGCCCAGGTAGGTGGCCCAGCAGAAAAAGGCAAACACACACACCTCTGTCCTTCCAAATCTGATTGTTGCTTTAAATCCAGGAGACAATGTCTCCCCTGGAACAGACCAGGAGCCACAAAGCCCTCCTAGGCTCTGCTGCAGCATGGGGTGAGATTTGGAATGGAACATAGGACTTATCAGTATCTCAAAACAGGATGAAACACCCTTCCGTGCAGTAACAGGCTGTTCGTGTTGCACATTTCAAAACAGCAAATAGATTCTGTGAAGATAGAGATTGGTGGGAGAAGGGAAAGACAGCAGCAAGCTGTCTTCAGCTTTAGGTTCAGACACAGCTATCAAAGCTGAGACACTTGGGCTGGGTGTCACCTGCCTCCCCCCGGGAGTGTCACTGACGCGGGGACTAGTTCTTGGTCTGTGGATCTGCTCAGACCCGCAGGTGGGAAGAGTGAGCAGTTCCTGGTGAACCACATGCCACCCTGAATAGCTCAAGGTGACACCACCCAAGCTCAATGCTGAGGCCAGAAAGCAGCCTTAAGCCTGGGCAGCTCCGATGGAGCGCAGACCCACAGCCACCACTGAGAGAGGTGCAAAGGGGACAACCCACATCGCACCTTCCACTCTGCTGCTGTAAGCCACTGCCTCCTGAGAGCGCCAGCCCTGCTGCAGCACCCAGCCATGCACAGAGTTAGGGCATAACACAGAGTATTCTTCCCACAAGTACAAGTTACACTTATAAGCAGGTGGAAACATCCAAAGAGGACTGATACATGACCCTGAAATATTTCAAAATGCCCAGTCTTTAATAACTAATAAGAAATAAATCCAGAACCTGTCCTAGACCATGTGGAGCATCCTCTCCATAACCTGTGCTGTGTGTTCTGTGTCCTGCTAGGCTGGACTAATGCCCACCATGCTGCAGGACCCTGGCAAGGAGGGTGGCAGTGTCATTGTCAGGCTCCAGGACAGCAGGTGCTCATGTGGTGTTTGAGAAACACCATAAGGAAGGTCAAGTGGCCCCTGGAAGGGGCTTCCAACCTCCGTGTGTCTCAGAGAGGATCCCTCGGGAAAGCCAGGGAAGAAGTCCCATTCCCTGTCTCTGCTGGACACCGCTGGGTCACGCCTGGGCAGTGCCTCATGCCACACACACAGAGCTGGGATCAGTCAGCCCAGTGGGACCTGCAGGCACACCAGTACAGAACTTATCACAGAATGGTTCCAGTTGGAAGGGACCTTAAAGACCATCTCGTTCCACCCCCCTGCCCTGCGCAGGGACACCTCCCACTAGACCAGGCTGCTCAAAGTCTCGTCCAGCCTGGCCTTGAACCCCTGCAGGGATGGACTTGTCCAAAGGAGAAACACACCAGCACCTCCATTTCTTTTTGGTTTTAATATTTTTGGTAAGATACCTTCCCACTTTTGGGCACAGTGGTTGCCTTGAGAGAAAAAAACCCCACCACTTTGCTGCACACCAACGTTACATCTCTGAACAGACCCGCAGCGGCTCTCGCCGCCCCCCGCGGGGCACCGGGCGGGCAGCCCCCGGCCCGGCCCGCTCCGCTGCCGGCCGCCCCCC
>VXBO01012392.1:37882-49481 GCA_013400135.1 Rhinoptilus africanus
GGCTGAAACAGCCTTTTCCAGTGCTTTTTCTCTCTCAGGTTAGATGGGACGGGGCGGGGGGCGGGGGGGGGAAGCCAGAAGCTGCTGTGTCTCTAAAGTCACTGATGTTAACGTAATCCCCCTCGGAGAGTAGTTGGATGGATGACAACGTGTCCTCCTCTCCTCAGCAGCCCAAACTGGCTCCCCAGTCCCTCTCCAACAAGGACAGGCACGGGCTCACGGGCTGCCCCAGCAGGAGCCGAGAAGCCTCTCCATTCGCACCAAAGGCTCAAGGAACAACAGGAGAAAGTGGACACAACTCCCCAGGGTCTGCGGGAAGCAAAAGGATCGCTCCAACTAGTTCTCTGGAGGAAAGGCAGGACTTGCTCCTGCACTGTGCTTCTCAAGTGCTGTGGTCAAAACCCAGGGCAGCTTACCTGCCCCCCCCGTTCCCCCCCCAGCGTTGGTATTTTTATGGCCACATAAGGAGTGTGGCATTTAGACACTTCCACAGCGTCTGTCCCACTTACCTGTGGAAGGTGCGAGTGGAAGGAGCCAAGGCTGGAAGCACAAGGACCCAAAAGCACAAAAAGCAGCTGAGAATGGCAGTTGGTGCATGTTGGGCAGCTGGGGAGGGGAGAGGAGAGGAGCCCCATGGCCAGCACCGGACTCTGCCGGAGCCAGCCCAGGGCCAATGGCCGCTCTTGCTTTGGGGAGGGCAGTTCTGCATTTCTAGTGAAAGTATCTGCCAGGTTTTTTATCCCCTTGAGTTTTGTACTCCAACATTTTTTAATGCATGAAAAAAGTTGAAGTGGGCTCTGATGAAGCAATTAGTTCCTGAAAATCAGGAAGTAACTAACAGGTATTTCCTTTGCTGCTGCTGCCGCTGCCTTCCTGCTTTTCAAATAAACCTTCGGTGACACAGTATGGGAAAAGGCTTTCCCATATAAATCCTTTTATTCTGTAGTGAGGAAACAGGGTGAAACTTGAACACCTGAAAAGCAACGCAGGATTCACCTTCTCTCATTGGTTCCCTGTTCCTGGCTATGCTTGCCATAAAAAAATTAACTCAGAATCAGGAATTCCTGGGAAATGGGTACTTCAGGCAAAAAACAGGAGGCATCGGTGGCTTCTGAGCAAGCCCTCTGTCTGATGTGACACCAGACCATTTCTCCCTCCTGTGCCTCAACTTCCATTTGTGTGATCTCTGTTGTAGAGCATCGTAATTTACACACACGAACTGGGGGACAAGAAGCTGGAGAGCAGCCCTGGGCAAAGAGCTCTGGGGGTTTGGGTTGATGGAAGCTGAGCAGGAGTCAGCAGTGTGCCCAGGCAGCCCAAAGAGCCAGCTGTGCCCAGGGGGCACCAAGCACAGCACCTCCAGCCGGGCGAGGGAGGTGACTGTCCCGCTCTGCACCGCACTGGAGCAGCCCCACCTCCAGCTGGGAGCGCAGTTTGGGGCAACTCAACAGAAGAAGGACATCAAACTATTGGAGTGTGTCCAGAGGAGAGCGACCGAGACGGTGAAGGGTCTTGAGGGCAAGACTTAGGAGGAGCGGCTGAGGTCACTTGGTGGGTTCAGCCTGGAGAAAAGGCTGAGGGGTGCCCTCATGGCAGCCTGCACCTTCCTCGAGGCGGGCAGCGGAGGGGAGGTGCCGATCTCCTCTCTCTGGTGACCAGCGATGGGATATGAGGGAACAGAATGAAGCTGCGTCAGGGGAAGTTCAGGTCTGACATGAGGAAAAGGTTCTTCACTGAGAGGGTGGTTGGTCCCTGGAACAGGCTCCCCAGGGACATGGTCACAGCACGGATCCTGTCAGAGCTCAGGGAGCGTCTGGACGATGCTCGTAGTCACAGGGTTTGGTTTTAGGTAGTCCTGAGAGGAGCCGGGAGTTGGGCTCGATGATCCTTATGAGTCCCTTCCAACTTGAGGTCTTTTATGATTCTATGAACTTTTGTTTATTTAAACTTTGCTCTTAGTAGTGCTTTCATTATTTAATTTATTCTGACTTCGTTATGCCATGAATATTACTAGACCTAATCAGTATGGGCTGCAGCACGGCTGTGCTTTACAAGAGATGCTCTGGAATGCGTTGGGCCAGGGTTCCTCCCCGTGCATCCTGCTGTTCACAGGATGGCTGTGCCAACCATTCCTGTCCTCACCCACAGTCACATCCAACATCATTTGACCTAAAAGAGACCTTACAAAACACGAAACAACAGGACTAAGCTTGAAGTACAAACTGGCATCTGTAGCTTTTACTCCCACTGGGCACGTCACTGCAATTCCGTGCCTCAGTTTCCTGCTCTCTAGGAGGCTTTCGTGTACAGGGAACGACCAAACATTTCTGCTCTGGGTGGTCAAACACACATAGGTGACACCTGAATTACGGCAAATGGTGGACTACACTTTCAGCTCACAGAGCAGCGATTTTTAACTGTCAGCAAATAGACCCAGACAAGGGAAAACGGAGAGGCTCTTTCAGAAATGTTTTCTCCTGTCTCCCCAGTTACTGACAGCACTTGCTCCAGGCTGGGTGGCGCATCTGTGACAGAGACCTGAGCAGAAGAGGAGATGCCACCCCACCGTTGCCCCCCTGGTTCATTGTGCAGCATCACTGTGTGCCACTGGCACCACGAGAAATGATTTGCTGTATCTTCCTCTGCTGTTGGTGCTGAGCAAGGACTCCGACAGCCAACACTGAGCAGAACCAGGGACAAACGCTGCACAGGGGCAAGCTTTTTGCACTTCACCCACTTCGAGGAGAAACATTGCTTTTCGGCCGGGTGTGACTGTATGCCATGATTACACTAAGCAGGTGAGATGTGGTCTGTTTCACACCAACTGACTTAACGGCACTAATTTTTCTTATTCGTATTTACAGAATAACCCCTTTCCAGGAGCTGCACACACCAGTAATAAACTTCCCCAAGTAATCCCTCCCACAGCTCCATCCACAAGAGAGTACAGGCTGCGTCTTCCCAGCACCCCCAACCCTGACGTCACTCGCAGAGCTTTTCCTCCACTATTTGCAGTGTTTTGGACTGAAATCACTCAGTTCTTCCCCAAAGGCAAAACATTGGAGCAAAACTTAAGCTTTTGCTTTAAAAATGAGTAAAAATACTGATTTTTAAGAATGAGTATTTGGGATATTCTAAAGTAAAGCAGACCACCCTGCAGAAGTCACTTTCTGTGAGCAAAAGGAAGGGGATGTAGCCCTTGAGTTGGAGAATCTCAGAGAAGCAGCCTGAATCATCTCCAAAACTTGAGTATTAGCAGGAACGGTTGTGAAGTACATCCTGAAGCACACACTAGCTGCAGACATCTTCCTGTTGCCACTACTTTGTCAGTGGAGTGGATCATACCAACTGCTGTGATCCATTCCCTCTTATAGAGGAGAGCACCTACGTTCATCCAACCAACTTAGGCACGTTCTCAACAGATGTAGCTAAAAGGGTAGAAGTTCATGAGCCACTTCACAGCAGTTTATTTCAATTTTTTTATTGGATTATGAAACAGCTGCAACTTCCCCTCTGACATCTACATACACATTTAGCAAAAATAATAATGCATGAAGAAGCTGTGAGAGTTAAGAGCCATTTGATTCTTTCCACCTAACCACAAAACCATACCTGGGGGAAAAGGGCCCATCGCAACATTAACAGACACTGTTATGAAACCAAGAACAGAGAGTAAAAATTCTTGAACCGTTAATAACTGCCACTACACAGAGCAACATTTCTTGTAGTTTTGCTTCTCACCTTTCCAAGTAATGCATTACTATTCACATTAAATAGACATTACAAAGCGCACGAGAAACATGGCAAAGATCTGCTAATTTTGTCGCAGGAACTTTACCTTCTGATCAACATTTGCACTATACACCTTTCAAAAAAACGTGGCATTTTGCATCATCTCTCAAGGACGTACCGAACGGCAGCTCAGCTAAATTTTGGGGATTTCCAGGCTCCTGAGCCAAATTCCTACTTTTGCTTTTTGACTTAGGTAATTGCTCCATGGATGTTACAATCCCAACCTGAGGTAAGCATAAGGAGGAATTGGAAACAGTTCAAGTTATTCCACGTGTGAATAATAAACCCAGCAATCATGCTTTAAATGCCCCTCCCCATCACGCATACAAAGGTTACAAATCCTGTTTGGGGCAGAATAATTTCCCCATTGTAAATAGACTCTAAAACCGCAACATTTAGAGGTAGAAAAGTTATAGTAAGAAAAAGGAGTGTTGTCTATCTACCCACTCACAGCTTCGCTCTAAGCATAGCAATATTGCTAGGTGAGATACGTATTTTGGTGTACATCAAACACGAAATTGTGCTTTTCCTTACAGCAAGCTGGCACTCTGTACCTGCTTTCCCTTAGTGACGTAACACCAATGGCCATTTCAAAGGGTCCGTCTTGTGACAGCACATTTTAAATCCTCCTCTTAGTCTATCTCCTGCTCTTTTTTAAGCAGTGATTTCTCTACACTCGGCATGAAACAGGCCTGTATATCTGCCTATTAAAGCGTGCCGTGTTCTTTTTCACAGTGGCACAGGGACTCGCTGACGCAGAGCCACTTGCACAGGCACAAATAGTGGCGTTACCGGCTTCTGAAAACCCCACGCTAAAGCAAGTCTTTCTGCGATGCAGCATCAGAGGAGGTAATCATCTGTATTAACCCGCCCCCCTCACTGGCTTTGCGGACCGTCAAATTGCCATCCTCGCTAGCCAAGATGCTCACGGTCATCCCCAAGCCCAAAAGCACTGCCCATGTCATGCTTCAGGTCTGGAGCCAGTCACCCCCCTAGGTCAGGAACAATCCCATTTTGCAGCTTGCTTCCTCACCAGAGCAGCTGCATTAGGAATTTGCCTCTTCCCCATCAAAGCACTGCACTAGAAGCCACAGCATGGAAGGAAACACCTTTTTGAGCTAAGAATTCTCTTTTATGACCTCCTGGCAGGGGCAGTCAAAGAGATTAAGTTCCAAGGACAAAAATGGTGGGTCATCCAGAAATTCTGAGCAAGAGGGAACTTTGGTTCATCCCAACTTTCCCCGTTTGGGTGTGACAGCCAGTGCTGCTGCTGTCCGAGGAGATGGTGCAAGGAAGACTTTGATTTGCTTCCAAGGCTCCAGGTGGCTTCCCGAAGAGCACCCTGACCCACCACGTCGCGGATACAGAAGCGCTCACCTACTGTCTGCTGCGGTTGAAGTGAGACACGCTAAAGGGAAGAAGTGTTCGCACCACCAAACTTTAGAGCAGGTATTTTACATCACATAAATCACTGATTTAAGGACAGAACTTGCATTTCTGTCAAACACATAGAGGGAGGGATGTTTTTTTCAATACGGGAAAAGGCTATGAACAGACTTCAAACACAGCCCCAGATTCTAAATTTTCCTTTTTTTTAATGGTAGCGTTGACTTCTCCTTCACAAGTTGCTACAGGGCACTAACACTTTAAGTCAATCCTGCACTCCACATTTGATGAGAAGGTGCATTTCTTTTTTGCCTTTTTAAGAACAAATTTGTATTGTTCATACCAATGCAGAAAGAGAGTCAGGATGCCTAATGCTAACGCACATCTCGGGAAAGATGGCTCCACAGTTAGGTTAAAAACTGAGATGATGGCAACGCCAGATGGTTTTGCCATCGGCTCTTGCTACTGCTGCAGGCCAGTGCAAAGCACACGTGAGAGCTGCAAAGGGCAGCACACGCGCATATCATCTCCAGGCTTTTACTCTTCTATAAAGTTTAAGACATACATCCAAACCATGCTTTCCTGAAACCTACAAGACATCTCAGAAACAATCCCACTTGTGATCACAACTCCACACCAGAGTCTTACACTCACCAAAAAAAAAAAAAAGCACTGCCAGAGCCCAGGGGGCTGGTGGTGTTTGGGTTTTGTTGGCGAGTTCTTTATAAAGAGTTATCGCAAGCCCCATGCTGAGCTGCACTGGCTCAGTATCTGGCACTACTGAAATCCCACTCGCTTTCCAGAGCAAACAAATACAGAAGGATGCAAGCCATGCCAAGGAATTCCTGCTTCATTTGCACAGTCAAGGGCCGTTTCTCTCTTGCAGAGCAGCCAAGAGAGACATCGCATGTGGCGCCAGAAACAGAAATCCCTGATATTTAAAGGAGTTACAGGCAAGTTGATTAAATCCAACCTAAGCCCTCCCTGTAAGTAACTCATGAATAAAGATGACTTCAAAGATAACCATTGTCATTAACAGCCTGATTTCAGAAAGCTAAGAACATAGTTGGTAAAAGCCATGGTTATGCATCATTAACCAAGACTGGGGTGCTATCAGCTACTGTAAGGCCAAGCCATTCTCATGCTGGCACTGGAAATTGGTTTTAGAAACCAGCTATTACTAATAACTACAAGCATGTACAAAAAAATAAGAGTTAACTGAGCCACGAGCTCAATTCTTGGTTCGAGGAGTGCAACATATTTTACTGAAGAGCCCTGGAGGCTCATCAGAGAGTTGTTCTCCATGAAGTCTTGATCTACTCCATCAGCATAAATAAAGTCAAGAGGGCATAATGCTTCTGTAAACCTACATTAAAAGTACTCTCGCACAATCTGACTTCTGCAGAAAATCCCCACCACTCCCCTACCTTTGCAATGCAATGCAGGGAAGATATTGCCTGCAGAACTACAGCATGTATTTTTTTCCTAGTCATTATGCTAATACATGCTTTAACTAAAACAGCTCCTTTTTAATTACTTATCACAAATTAACTAAACACAGGAGTCACCTCATTCCAGGTGCAAAGAATAAAACTTTAGTTCTAAGTGCACTCCACAGAAGTGTGGTTTAGTCATACCAGAAACATCTGCAAGACTCCACGGTTATATGGACAATCATGGGGAAGCCTGGCTCAGCAGCTCAAACACTGGAAGCTCCTGAGCTTTTCCATGCTAAGGATAGAAACAGCATGGAGAAGTGTGCAATGTAAAAGCAACAGAAATGCGATCTGATGGCAACACATGCCATGTAGTCACTTCCACTCAGGTCCCATCAAGAATGTGAGCTTATCAGGCTCAACTTCACTCCTCCTGGGATTCCTTCTTGTACTAGCACAGCTACTCCTATGGAACAGCCAACAGCTTTCTAGGTATGATGAGAAAATGGTAAGAAACCAAATAATAATTTTAAAGAGAACTGTTTAGATGATGAAACAATTCCAGGAATGAGAAGTTGTCTTTAAGTCGCATTTGATCACACATTTGATGTGCTCCTTGTGCCTGATGCAATTCATCTCAACAGGTGGGTTAAGTTCTGACCAGAGGCACTGCTGCACATCCAGCCAGGCTTGAAGAAAGGACAAGGTACCGGGACACTCGGTGCTTGGCTGGCAAACTGGTCTCAAGAGCTCCCCACGTCTCTTACTAAAACAAAGAGGTTACTTCAGCAAAAGAGGTACAAAGGATAAATTGTGATTTCCCCCAGCATGAGAGGCAGAAAACCAATTCCATTACACTGCAATAAACACAAGAGTTTGAGTCACCAATTTAATTTTATACAAGTCAAACTACACATTGTATAAAGAGTACAAGGCAGTTCTAATGTTTGCTATTGCATGTTACAAAAATCAATTTAGCTATAAAGGGGAATTTTTGGGATGAGTCCTATTCCACAATTTTAAGTGAATTGGCAACTGTGGTTTAGCAAAGCCTTTGTTAAGACTAGAACTCTAGCTCCAAGAGATTACATTTCCAATAAAGGTCAGACTTACACACAATAGGATTATAGTTCTCCTAGTCTGAAGCAAAATGTTAACATAAACGAGTTAAAAGGGAGGGAAGACAGTTGTGGTTTTTTTACCTAGTTTTCATATCCAATAGGTATTCAGAGGCTGACAAACCATACAACATACTAGTGACTTGGACCACATCCAAGAGACACACTAGTGTCCGATAACTGAGTGACACTTGATATTCAAGCAAAAAAAAAAAGTCAGAAAGCTTTTATTCTTTCAAGTTTGAAACGTAGGATTTTTCAGCAATACTGTATGATATAGGTTCCAGAGTACCCTTTTACCTTTAATACAGTCACAGTATCGGGGTGGGGAATGTTCTTTTGGCAAGTTAAGATACAACACAAATGTTCCAACTTGAGTTTATTGCTGGTCTAAAATCTTTCTAGTATTATTACCGGTCTATATAGTTTGCAGCCTGCTTCCACAATTTAAGATGAACCAGAGAATTATGTGACCTGCCCAGCAAGGCAATCCTGCCTTTGGTAGCAAGCTGTAACCTACTAAGCTAATTATACCCATAGTTCTAGAACCACAAAAAAAATAGGAAAAAATGATACTTTCAAAAAAGCCCAGATTTAAGCCTGTTTATATTCAGTTTATTTTTAATATAAAAACCACTTTGCACTTAAGAGTAGTTAAGTTACTCCTGCAGAAATGCTATAAAATCAAACTTTCAGCTGAATTTCTACAAAAGGGGGACTTTTCCTGCTTTGTACCACCATCCACTCTCATGTTTTCAAATTTGGGATACAAATTAAACCCTTATGCCTCAGTTAGGCCATTCACTCCTGCAAGAGAAAAAACCAACTTCTGAAGTACTAACATAACACTAATGGCCTGACAAGTAGGAAAATGTTCCGTAATAGTGTGCAATGTAAGAGGAGAGTTCTAGTCTTAATCTCTTGAACTAGATCTTGATCGTGAGCGAGATTTTGAACGAGATCTGGAGCGGGACCTCGATGCAGCTCTTTTGGGTGGTGACTCTGAGCGAGCCTTGGCAGATGGCTGCTGCTGCGGAGAATTGGAACGGGACCTGCTCCTTGACCTGGACTTAGACTTAGCATCTCCTTTACCATTTTCTTTGGGAGATCGAGATCTGGACCTGGATCTGGACCGAGACTTCTCAGACTTCTCCTTGGATCTGCTGTGTGAGCGGGAACCCCTGTCAGACTTGGGTTTCGATTTGCTCTTTGATCTAGACTTCCTGCTTTTAGATCTGGAACGTGAGCGGTCTTTGCTTCGTGACCTGGATTTAGATCTTTCAAAAAGAGACAGAGTTTATTCTGCATGAACTGAACTGTACTTACAGCAGTTGTAAATATCAGTGAATAAGTAGCAATTCCTCTACTAACAGAAAAAAACATATCACTTACCGGGAACGGCTTTTGGAGACACTACGGGACCTGCTGCGGCTGCTCCTACTTCTACGACTTCTGCTTCTAGACCGTCTTCTAGATCGTGACCTAGAAGTATTAAAAATGTAATTTGTCACTTTTTCTTTGTCTGGTGTGCCCTCCTATGCTATCTAACAGAGACAAGCTGCTACAGAACTTCCCCAAAACAAGTATGGCCACATGAAGACGTACTATCAATCCACCCAGATTCAATACACTGTTGAATTACCTCTGATTTCTCACATATGAAAATCTCTCAAACCTGGCCTTGCTGTATGACATAAAAGAATTCCTTCTACATTCCCAGGCACCCTCCTATTACTAAGTATCAACTGAAGATAACCACTGCAGGTAGGGCTGCCTATACTCATTCCTAGTGTAAGTAGTCTTGATGCAGAGACCGATGCATCCCAAAAGTTACCTTGACCTGCTGCCAGAGTAAGATCGCCTATGGCTCGACCGCGGCTTGTCTTCAACCAGCCTGATCTTCCTGCCATTTATCTCTGTGCCATCCAGTTTGTCCAGGGCACGCTTCATGTCCGAGTAAGATCGGAACTCAATCACTCCTTCATTTGTACGTTCTTTGTGAGCATCTGCATAGGTTACCTCACCAGCTTGCCTCATGAAATCCTTGAGGGAGCAGATGAAGAATAATGTAAGCATTCCATGTGCTTATGCTCTGCAAGAACATTCGCTTAAGACAAGTCTAAGCAAATACAAGAAGCATTAACTGCGTGCAAGCATTCATGCACCAATACTTCTCAATTACTTCTACCTAAATCAAAGTGAACATTGATGCTAAAGTTATTGCTTCCCACTAGTCACAACAGGCTCTGTGATAGAACATTAATACATACTTTCAAATCCTGCCAACTACAGCGACTGGAAAGGTTTTCAACAATCAGTCTGTACTCTGTACGAACAGGCGGTCCGTATTTATCTCTTCCAGATTGTCTCCGACTGCTATATCCGCCACCACCCCCACCTTTATTGTACAAAGAAATAAAGTTAGATGGTCTCCTAGCATGAAGAAAACTAAATGTTCTGAAAAAGTTAGTTAAACAGTTATATTTACTGGAGTAGGACTTTATTTCTCTAAGCCTCCAATAAACTTTGCAATTTTGCCATGATCTATATTAATGGCAAATCAAACAGACTAAAATCCTACAAGTCTGTGCTCCTAAGATCTGTTAGAGAGTGACTGCTCCTTATTAGATTCACCTTGCTAAGTTTTATTTTACAGAACATTGTAAAATATAAAACTTAACTGATTACATGCATTTCTACATTTTACAAAAACGTTTACTAGTTACACTAAGTACTTACATCGCAGTATGAGGTTTTTGGTGGTGGTTTGGCCACAAAACACGCAAGGTAACAGTCACCTAGTTCAGTTTAACCAGTTTTGTCTAACCCTTGGAATCCTCACCATCACCCTGCGTCTAATGGCAAAAGGCTGCTGTCGTCATGGCTTCCGGTAAGGTCAGCCAAAGGGTCATAGGGCAAGGGTCACACAATGTATGGAAAAGCCATGGCCAATCAGGAAAGGCAGTCATCTTAGCCTCAGTGGACACAGCCTCAGCCCCACTGGTCACTTTTAAATTGAAACATCAAGGACTTGTTAAAAAGTTTGAATTGAACATGCAACAATTTTAAACAACATACATTTGATTTTTTTCAAGACAGATACCCACCCCCCCCAAAAACCAAGCTTCCACAGATTACTGAAAAAATGAACCTTAGTACTTTTAATTACAGTACTAGGCCGTTTAAGTTCTATATAGTTCAGCTTAAGAGACTATATGATTCAGCTGAACATAGAAATATTTACAGTATCCCCCACTTAATATAACAGATTCCAGCTTGAAAACCACCCCCCACCCCTTCTATATATTCAACTGAAACATTCACGTGAAAGTTTACAGCTGAGGGCTTCCACCCCAATTATGCATCGGTATTTATTCATTAACATTAGTGATGCAACATCACTCTCATCGAAATGCTCCCAAGAACACTGGAGCCCTTAAATTAGTAGGGCATATCGTTTCTAATTAACCAGACACCCCTTCTAGAAGGCCACAGATTTGCAGCCAGAATCGCTTCATATTTTCGCCCTCCCAAGTTTCTTAGGGGATACCCAAGCGCAACGCCGGGGCCAGGAAAAAAGTCCCGCGGCACCAAGCCGGCAGCCAGCCTGCTCCCGGCGATGCACCGGGCATCCCCCACCCCCAGGGACAGCGACAACCCCCGCGCCCCCACGACCCCAAGGGACTCGGTCCCGTCCCCTCCATCACCCCGGCACGGCCTCGCCTCCTGCCCCTCGCCCGCAGCACCCCGGTAACCCCGCAGGAAGATGGGCCCGTACTCACTGCGACTACTGTAGCTGTACCCGTCCCTGTCGCGTCGGGGCCCGCGGGCGTGCTCCACGATCACCCGCTCCCCGCACAGATCCTT
>VXBO01012392.1:49639-110744 GCA_013400135.1 Rhinoptilus africanus
GCCGCCCGCCGCCGCTTTTATAGAGGGGGGCGGGGCCGGCGGCGGACGTTACGGCGCGAACGTCAGCACGCACGGGCGAGCGGGCGAGGGTGAGGCGGGCAGGGTGGCTGCGCGCAGGCGCGGGGGTGCGCGCGCAGGCGCTGGGCACTGGCGGGCTGCGCGGCGCAGGCGCACTGGCGCCGGCCGTGGGCTCGGGGGTCCGCCCGCGCCTCATGGCGGCCCGGGGGGTGTTGCTGCCGCCGCTGCTGACTCAGGGCGGGCCCTCCGGACCGGCTTTGTCACTCAGCCCCCACCACAGGCGGGCCCGCCTCACTCAGGCCTGCAGGAGCGGGCTCTGAGGGGGAAAGCGGGCGGCCTGGCCGGTGGCAGCCCCTCTGCCATCGCCCAGGGTCACTCAGAGCAAAGCCCTGGGGTCGGAGGGCCGAGGTCAGAGGGCCGAGGTCAGAGGGCCGCCCTAGAGGGCGGGGCGGCTCGGGAACTCTGTGGAGCCGCTTTCTAAGCACAGTTACATGGGAGCAATTCCTAAAGCCAGGCCAAAGTCACCAGGTTTTGTGTTCTGCTTTCCCTTTAATATCTGTTCTGAATTATAGAAGTATTCATAAAATGCAGAATATTCATAAACCCACTGTTGCACTCTGGTGGGTTTTATGTTGTGACACTACTTCGTAGTGTATACTGCGATTTGTGTATTTGATACAAACTACATATTTTATACATACCAATGTATCTATATATATGTAGTATATTCTAATACTTATAACATTTTTATATAGTATACTATATAATTGAAATATTTAAGGTGAAAAGGCCACACTTACTCCTGCTCCTGGATTTTTCCCAGCTGCACAAAAAGCAGATGGTGTTTGCCTCACGCTGCAATCCTGTGAGCATCGATGTCAGTAACGTGACCCACCAAAGACGCTATCGCTGCCTTCGATTTTGCCCTGAGTTAATCTGTAACAAAGAACTGCTGAGTTTGAATAAAAGCGGGAAATCTCTGGAGTCTCTTTTGTTTTTTCCTCATTTAATGCAAGCTTGATTCATATAATACACCAGACAGTGAGTGACCTCTTTCTCTTCCATTATTGCGGGCAGTCCTTGGGAAAATTTCATGAGTTCATGCAGTGTTTTCTGTCTGCTTTAGAAAGACTTAATCAGGCAAGTCAGTAACTTACAGGCCTGCTGTAGTTTTTTCATACAATATCACCAGGAGATATTTTGACTTGTGGGTAAATTTAAGCATTAGCCAGGCTGTAGTCTTCGTCAGCTGTGTGCAGAGAATTCAAAAGGGGTTTTTTTAGACTGAATAACCCGGCACAGAGGGGAACAGCACAAGATACGCTGTTCCTTGCCCTGAGCCTGCTGAAATCAAAGCTTTCCTGGAAGAGCTGGGATGTGTCTCACACTCATGATCTTCAACTGTGAGGTGTTTAGAGAGCAAGCTCTGAAGCACCAGTGCTTTCTCAGAAACAGGTAAGTGGGAAAAGTATTATAGCTATTTATTGCTAAAATGTAATAGTACCTTTGAGCCCCTCCCACGGGCAGCAATAACATTGCATTGAGCATTGTAGACAGAACTAAAGGATGGCTTCTCCTACCAAAACTTTACAAATTAAAAAAATCCAATTATTTAAGTCATTGTGCCTTCTTTGAGATAACTGCAGGTTATAAGATCTGATCATAAAGGTCCTCTCCCTACTACATCTATATTCTGTTATTTTCCACTCTCATTATCATAAGAGGATAATGTTTCACTGTCTCAAATTTTAAAAACCTTGAGTATGAGCATTCATCTGAAATTGTCGGTGCTGGCATCTCAGGAGTAGGAGAGCCGCATGCTAAGACTCTCTGGAAACAACCCAATTAGATAGTGCTTGCTAAAACATCCTATGCTCTGTGAAGATAGTGTGTAAGCCTGTGCTGAAGTTCGAGGATAAGAAGGAAAGCTGAGCCTGTTCTTAAGGTCTTCCCTGCAAGTGGGTGCTCTTCAGGATTAGAGCTTTAAATAACTGAAAGATCTGCACTTCCCTCACAGCCCATAAAAGCTGCTCTCTCATGGGTGATGGCACTCATTTCAACGACTCTGCCTCTTGGTATAAGGAATTTCTATCCCCCTTCCACCAGGGAAAATAAATTCTTCATGACGGAAGTGCTGTCCATGCATCCTCTGAGCAATGAGACCTCAACTGGTGTTTATATCACTGCCTTTTCTTGGGAGAATATCACCGCACGATGCCCTAGAAATGGATGAAAACCAGCCTGTTCAGCTTAGGGCCATACAGAGCATAAACGAGCACAGGCAGTCCCTGCGCTGGATGGCCTGTCCTCATGTGTGCAAAGAACGGAGCCTGGGACCTACCCATCCTGAGCACCAGGGAGTCGAACAGCAGCAAAGAGACGAGTGAGTTGGTCCTCCAATAGTCAGACAATGAGACAATCCCACATCTGGTTGGAAAAAATCCCCAAACAAATGAGCAACAAAGCAGCACCAAAGAGAGGGGGAGTGGGAAGGGGACAAGTAGCGCCAGGAATGCATTTGCTGGGTCAAGGGAGTGTCTAGGAAGGGAAAGGAGAGACAGTTGCCTGATTCCATCAGTGTTTTGTCTGGCTCGTTAATGGCAACAGCACATCATGCTGATGAGGCAAGCAGAGCTGCCTGCGCCCAGGGTACTGGGGACCTGTCCAGGCCATGAGCAGCCAGTTTCTCCAGGAGAATGCTGTGGGAAACGGTGTCAAAAGCTTTGCAAAGATCCAGGTAGATGACATCCACAGCTTTTCCCTCATCCACTGAGTGGGTCACCTTATCCTAGAAGGAGATCAGGTTTGACAGGCATGACCTGCCTTTCATGAACCCGTGCTGACTGGGCCTGATCCCCCTCTTCTCCTGCATGTGCCGTGTCATGGCACTGAGGATGAGCTGCTCCATGACCTTCCCAGGCACCGAGGTCAGACTGACTGGCCTGTAGTTCCCTGGATCCTCCTTCCAGCCCTTCTTGTGGATGGGTGTCACATTTGCCAACCTCCAGTCAGCTGGGACCTCCCCGGTTATCCAGGACTGCTTTATTGTTGTTTAGACAATTATTCTATCACCCCATGACCCTTCCCCGAGAATCTCCAACCTGTGCTGCCATACAAGAATATAAAAGATGAGTGAGTTGGGTTTTTTTATATGCCTCCTATCCAGCTCTTCTAGATGTCCAGATATCTAGAAGAGCAGGGCAAGGATTCCCAGCTTATTTTTCTTTCAGTAACTCTCATGATGAAAATCTGATTTGATCCTGTCCCCTCCAGGCAGACCAGGGCTGGGGCATGTTAGCACACACTCCAGTTTGGCTGGCCATAGAGCTGGTGCAGATCTTCCACACTGGGAAATTTTGAGGAAGTTATTTTTCTTTCACTGATATTTTCATTTTTAAAACCTGTTGGGTTTTTTTCCCTTTCCTGCCAGCCCTCGTTCCTGCCCACTGCTGTGATTCTCTGCCATGTTATTTAGCAATTGTGCTGCCTGCCCAGCAGAGGAGTGTAGAAACCAATATATAGGCGGCAAACTTGCTCCCATTTCCCCATTTTCCCATACTGCTCTATGGCAGGCAGTTCCGGCCTCATTTCAGTGTCCTGAGCCGCAGCAGCCGCAGATCGGAGGACCTTCTACTCCCCTCTGGGGAGACCCCCCCGCAGTGCTGTCTCCAGCGCGGGGGCACCAACAGCAGCGGGACACGGAGCTGTTGGAGCGGGGCCAGAGGAGGCCCCCAAGATGATTCGAGGGCCAGAGCCCCTCTGCTGTGGGGACAGGCTGGGAGAGCTGGGGGGGTTCAGCTGGAGAAGAGAAGGCTCTGGGAGAGCTTAGAGCCCCTTCCAGTCCCTACAGGGGCTCCAGGAGAGATGGGGAGGGACTCTGGATCTGGGAGGGTAGCCATAGGACATGGGGGAACGGTTTTATACTGAAAGAAGGGAGAAGTAGACGCGATATAAGAAAGAAATTTTTGACGCTGAGGGTGGTGAGCCCCTGTCCCAGGTTGCCCAGAGAAGCTGTGGCTGCCCCATCCCTGGAGGGGTTCAAGGCCAGGTTGGACGGGGCTTGGAGCAGCCTGGGCTGGTGGGAGGTGTCCCTGTTCATTGCAGGGGTTGGACTAGATGGCCTTTTAATGTCCCTTCCAACCCAAACCATTCTGGGATTCGATGATTCTATGACCGTGGAGTGGTAGGAACCTGGGGTACTGCTACACTGAGCCATGGGGCTGGAGCCAGCCCTGCTGCCTGCAGACAGCTGTGGGGCCAGTGTCGGGGTGTTAGGGAAAGAGAGAAGGCAGGGAACGGAGGGGATGGAGGAGACGAGAAGAAGCCTGCCAAGCCACCCGAGAGCTTGTGGTGCTGTGGCCCAGTACCACTGACCTGCTCCGGATGCAGCGCTGAGGATGTGCCTCTCCTCTCACTCCAGTGCCGCAAGCAGTGCATGGGCAAGACACCAGTCTGTCTGAGAGCACGAAGTGAAGGAAACCCCCATCAGTGCTCTGCTGGTGGCTGAGGTCAAGACAGGCTGTTTCAGGGCTGACAGATATCCCAGCCTTTCCTGTCTCAGTTTGCTTGGAGCGGTGTGGGCTGTGTGCCTTCAAGAGCTGAGAAAAGCTGCCGTCTCTGTCCACACCCGGGCAGGCAGCAGGCTTGAGGCAAGGTGTGTGGTATCTCTTGGGAGCTCTGGCTGTCCTTCGACCCCACCGGTGACTTGTTTATGAGATGTAGCAGTGCTTTGCCTCCTGTTGCCTCCCCTCCACCTTTACATTCACGGCTGGCTGTGGGCTGCTCTGCAGCTCAGACAGCTGCCCGTGATGTGTGTTTTCTTAACGAGACTCTTTGGGGCCTTCAAGTTATGTCCAAATTTCCTTCTCTTTATCTGCTTTCAAGCCTCTGTCCATCTGCTCTCCACTCGCATCAGGCCTGGCTGAAATTTGTCACTGTGGGATGGCTCTTTGGAGGCGCAGTGCAAGAAGCCCACTGGGACACCCTGGTAAGCACTTCCCTGCCCATCCCTGGTGCTGCCGGTGCCGCTGCCAGCCCCGTGACCAGGATGGCTATCACTGCCTGGCCACTGCGCCGCACGCCCAGCCCTGCCTGTCCCCACGGGTGGCCCCCATGTCCTCATCCTTGAGAGGCAGTCAGCCCTGTAGCCCCGTGGCAGGGCTTGTGCCCTGCTCTCCCAGCCCTCCTCGTAGGCGGCAGTGACAACGATGTCAGCCGCATCTTGGGGCAAGGGGTGGGAAGAGCCTGGCGTAGGCAAAGGTTTGGAGGTGGGTGTGGATGGAGCTCCAAAATCCCAAGTCTAGTGTGAGAATGGTGATTTGCTGAGTCCTTCTGCATGCCATCCTGGGGGGCTTTTCTCCCCTTCTGCAGTTATTCTCCTTCCCCCTGGGGTTCAGCACTTCTGAATAAAATGCAGAAGTTCTCTGGACTCCGGGGGCTGAGTGAGGGGAGGGACTTTGCAGCACCGTGGCAGAAGTGTTGACTCATTAAACTGACATCACAGAAAATGCTCTTTGCATTAAGGAGATTAATCATAGCTCTTTATTTTTTTTTTTTAAAAAAACCCTCTTAAACTTCTGTGAATCCTTCCTGTGAATTCTTCCCTGTGCTGCCCATGATATTTGGCCTCCTTGTCTCAGGCTGAAACTTATTTAGCATTAAAAATCCCACTCAACAGTATTAATAAAACCTAAATCCTTATGGGCTGGGAATTCAAAGACTTGATCTCCCTAACTGAAGCAACCTGTCAGAGCTCCTTCCAAACCCCAGGGAAGGAGCAGGGTTTGCAACGGAGGGAAAATGAATAATAATGTTCTGGAAGGAAGTGGAGGGTTGAAGCTTGGCAGCAAAACGCCTGACCTGCTGTTGGGGCTGCCATGGTACTGGTGCCATGTGGAGGTTGAACAGGTGCCCTTTGGTCTGCCCAACTGTGCTGATGGCCTGATGGGTGGGAGACTCTTCTCTCCTTGCGATGCCAGCAGGGATTTCATCTGGAGCACCATGATGAACCCAAAGAGGAGAGAGGAGGCCCTCCTGTCAGAGGCTCTGGAGAACTATGGAGGAGCCGCAGCTCCGGGAGATCTGGTGAGCAGAGCAGAGGTGTTGGGGAAGAGCAGGCAGGAAACACGGCAGTGGTGGGTGAGGTGATGCCACCCCCCCAGGACAGCGCTGGTGAGCAAACGGAGGCATCCTGCCACATGGGAGCAGGGCTGGGCTCGACAGTGTCTTTTAGACAGTGGCCCTTACTGTCCAGGGGGGGGAAAAGTAATTCATTCACTCTGTAGGACCTCAGAGCACTTCTATCAAGTCAAGAGGCTGGCAGCCAGTGCTCATCTGCTCATGCTGAAAGCCAAACATCTAATGAATAAGACTTTCACACATGTTGCGAGGATAAGCATTATCAAATACTTTATTCTTAGATCTTTATACATGAGGAGAGATAGAGATTTATTCTCAGCAGTGCAAAGTGCTTTCCATGAAGGTTATATCTATTGGCTTTGAATTAAGATGTCTTAAGTTTATTTTTCTCTGCCACAGCTTTACGTGATCAGACTTCAGAATTAACCTGGTAAATCCAACAACACAACTCTGGGCTCTGCCATGTGTGTGTGAGAGAGATTTAATGGCACATGTAACTAAATGGAAGAATGACTCTGGGACAGGTAACTGCTTGCATAATTGGGCGATCGTTTGTGTTGTGCTTACAGAGCCCGGGATGGAAGGTGCTACTGAAATGAGAACATTTTTGTACCTTTTAAATAACACCCAGTAGGAGATCAGCGTGTTTGTGGATTTTTTCAAGACAGGGTAACCTCTGTAAGAATAGTTCATTAATTTGCCTCTCCCCAGATTTTATTGAGCTAATGGTTTTTTAGTTTATTTCCATTTTGAAGGCATTACAGATTTCTATATCAAAATGGATTTGCATTCATGGCTTAATTTTACCCTTTTCCCATGACTTGCTAGCTTGCTGACAAGGCTGTTTATAGCCATGGTTTAGTTTTCACTGAGTACAAATCTAGGTAGAAGACTGTTTGGCAGTCATTTAATAAGATTTTTTTTTTCCCCCCATTTCAGTAAAACTGAAAATGCGCCCATTGTTCCAGAAAAATAAAAATACTGGGTTATCAACCACGCCTGTAGCATTTGCCACGTGGTGTGAAGACGCTGGAGCTGGCTGCGCTCCTGGCACTGCAGTGGTGCTGGTGTAGAGTGGCCAGAGAGCTTGCCCAGGCTCCTTGGGGCCGTGGCCAGCAGATCCGTGGGTTTCAGCTGAACCCAGGTGTGAATCTGAGATTTTTCACGAGATGGCACAGAGGGCCTTGAAAGGCTTTTGCCACCTCTATGGTGACCTTACCACGCGTTATATCTGTGGTAGTGTGGGTGTGCAGGGATTTTCCCGCTGCCTTCAGCAACCCATCCTGCTGTCATAAGCTGGGCTGAGCTCTGGAGCAAGATTTCCTGCAGTTCTCTCAACTGAGGCATTGCATTGGTGATCACCACGAGCGTCCCAGGAAAGGCCTGATTACCATGGGCAGAGACACAACTTTTTAAAAGAAATCAGTATCTTTATTGGGTAATCGACCCACCACCCACTTCTGAAAGCTTCTTAAATGACTCATTTTCCTCCTCTGCCCAGTTGTCCTTGGGAATGAAGCCTTGAGCAGCTAATAAGAGATTTAGGTGCAACTTGGCCAGATAAATCTGAGCCTTCAAGTCCTTATAGCAAGCCTGACTTCCCAGGATGCCCTTAAAGCTGCCCTAGGCCAGACCTTAATGCATCCCTGGCTGATGGTACCTGTATGAAACAGGCTGCACAGGTGGAAACAGCCAGGCAGACACAAGGACCTAAGGAGAAAAGGTGAGTGTTCAGGGTGAGATGTGATGGCATTAGAGGTGAAGGCACATGAAGATGTCTGTTGGGACTGCAGGAAAGGAAATCTGATTTTGTTGAGGAGATGTGGGTACTGGAGTGGAGTGGCTGCATTCATCCCCACATTCCCAGCCCTGGGCAGGGAGAGCCATGGGAAGGCAAGTCTGGCCTGGGCCCCTCATCTCATGTGCCCTCTCTGGGATAAGTTATCCCTGAGGTCTACATAAGGGTAAAGTTCAGCCCAGAGGGTGACACTTCACAAGGAAAATGCCTCACTCAGCAGAAGGGAAAAGCAGTCAGCCTGTCTTGCATGTGATTATCAGTGACCTTCCTTTGCAGCTCCTCTGCTCTTGTTTGTCAATCTGGAGGTATCAGCACCTTCTAATAATGCTGGAGTTGCTGGGAGGGGATGGAAAACAGATTGTTTGACCTGACACTGCCCCATTTGCAAGCGTTTAACCTCCCGCTTTGAGTCCTCCTGCGGGTGCAAGCGAGCTGGGCCGGCAGTGACTGAAATCTGTTCTGCTCTTGGGACGTTGCGCTGCCTCCCAGCAGCAGCCCAGTTTGCAGGGCTGGACCACTTTGACACAGGCACTACTGCAAAAGTATTCACACTTGCAGATCTTGTCTGCACTCCTTCCTTCTGGGTTCCCTGGATGCTGTCAGCATGCTGGAAGACCAGGCATGGGCTGGGACTTTGTAGTCCACGGTTTTACACAACCACAGGACAAAAAGATGTTTGCTGTGGAAGGTAAGTAGGAGAAACCTGACAGTCAGCTGGCAAACATGAGCTTTCTCCTCCTGTAGCGCTGCTCCTAACCTTCAGAAATGTCGGTATCACTTCCCTGCTGCAGTGACTGCCAAACAGAGAAAGCAGGAAGAATTGCTGTGTTGTTATTTGAGCTGCAGTAAATTTTCCCTGTATAGAGACAAAGAGGAGAAATAAACCATCAGCTCAGTCTGTCCTGTCCCATTGACACATTCAGTCCCTGCTGCTGTAGCCCACAGATCCAGGCTGTCAATGGCTGATCACAATCCAGGGGATTTCCCTGGGTTTATTCTTGTGGATGGATCACTGGAGATGTCAGCTCCTTCAGGAGTTGTTTGGGATCAGGTTAGTTTTTCCAGTCTGCTTTTTTCCCCATTCCTTTCCACACCAAAAAGCTTGCCTAATTGGTAATATTAGCCTGGCTCTGCGTCAGAGACCCAGAGGTGCTCATCTGACATCCCGCATCCATCCATGGCTGTCCTCTGCGAGCATCCTCGGGTCAGACACTCCCCCTGGGGCAGAGGTGCAAGGAAGCGCCCTGCCCAGACTCCCCTTTGCCGCCCACCTCGGGATCCATCTCAACTCCCTTCCACAAATCTGTATCACACACTTCTTGCCTCTTATGACTTGAAGAGCCCATAACAATTTATTGTCATTTAGATAATTCTTCTCTCACCCCATGACCCCTCGCCACCTGGGAAGGAGGATTGGGAAAAAATGAGAAAATATCAGGGTTGAAATACAAATAGATTTAATAGGATAAGACAAAATAATTTACATCAATAATACCAAAGAACCAGTATTGATACCAATACCAATATAAAATACACAAGGACTATACCCAGCCCATCCATCAGCAGGATGCTGTGCACTCCCCGCAGTGGCAGCAAACAGGGGACACTGCAAGTGCTGCGGCTTCGGGAGGAAGGGAAGGGCTCAGGGCTCTGGCCCTGGGACATGGAGTTCTCTGGATCACCGCCATCAGGGGAGAGAGAGACTACACAGCAAACTTTCTAATTTATATTGAATATGACGTTCAAGGTATGAAATAATCCTGTTGGCAGCTTGGGTCAAGTGCCCGGGTCTTGTTCTTCATCCCTGCACCTGGCGAGGCTCAAAAACTTTGAGGCGTTGAAACCCGCACACCAGAGCTGGCTTTGAGGTAAATATTTTCACAAATTCAGACACTAGAGTCTTCTAAAAGTGCAGTTTCCCCAAGCATTAGAAGAGACCTTACTACAAAGTAAAATGGCTGAGAGAGAAATGAACCCTGTGTCACTCAAACCAGGATGACGCCAAACGAGCTGCCTGTCCTGTGCTGTCAAACCCGCGGGGGCGATGTGTGGGGTGTCTTTATGCTCCTGCCACAGGTTCCCAAGCGCAGTGTCCCCCGCGGAGTCCCTGTAGCCCAGCACTGGGACTCCACCAGGCCTTTTTGCGGTGCTGGCTGGTCCAGGCACCAATGCTGCGAGGTGCTGGGTTCTCCTCATGCCCAGCTGATGTCCCCTGGGCCTCCTGTGCCGAGGGACTGGATGGTGGTCGGTGCTCCAGCATCTGCCTGTCTCTCTGCTTCACGCCAAGTTAGCACAAAATGATCAAAGCAGACAGTCAAAACTCTTTATTTTTCCCTACAGATTGTTGGTGGCAGGGGTTTTGATCACTTTCAAGGGAAGAGCTAATTAGCAACTAACTGAATTAAGTAGAAGGTGCAGCACATGAACTGACTTTTTGCTGCTTTTGTGGCTGTCGTGAAGATTACTCATAGCAATGAAATAAATGTTTCCATAGCAACTAATGTACTTAGTAGGGGGAGAATTGGAGGCACAAATAACAAAGACAAAGTCCAAATCTATAATGCTGGGAGGCATATACAAACAGAATAAACCACTGTGCAGCACACCGTGATGGCTTCAGCATGTGCAGCCTCCGAGGCTGTATGGGATGGCACAAGGGGAATTCCACAGGCAGAGGAGCTGGGCAAGAAGCCGGGCACAGCAAGGGGCTGCATGGCTGAGGGCGAGGGCTATGATCTTTCCCTGGGAGTTCAGGCGGTGGTTACTGTGGGATTTCACACTCAGCAACTGCCACAGCTCCCCTTAAAAGCACGGTGATTTTAAAGCTGGCCCAGCATGTGCAGAAAGAACAGAGCATTTGGAAGATAAGCAGGACTTAAGTCTTCCCTTCACCTCTGCTGTGGGATCATACCTGCCTTTATCCAGGCGAGCGATCCACCAGTCTTTTGCCTTTTGCCTTGTTCTGGCTGCAAGCCCTGCTTTTGTAGCCCTGAAATTCAGCGGTCCCATCCATCCGCAGGAGCAAACTGCCTCTGCCTGCCAGCACCGCCCGCCCTGTTGTTCACCAAATAATGGGGAGCGCAGAGGAATGTGCCGCTGCGCAGCCTGGCCCAGCCACCGCCACCCGGCTTATAACCCTCTGCTGTTACTGCCACTTCAAAATAGCTTTTCTAGCTCTGCCTGCCAGAGGGCTTGCGGAATCCATTAACTACAGGGGTCTGAAGAACAGGTTGAACCAGCATCCAGGAAGGCTGGCCTAGATATGTTTATCCTTTGTCAGTGCGAGGGTGGATGCTCTGACCTCTAAGGTGTCCATGCTCCTGTAACTACCTATTATGCAGCCAAGGAGAAGTCCTCCTTCTTTCCTGCACTGTGTTTCTGTCTTTCTCTTTGTACCAAGAGCAGAGGAAATCTGGTCAGGGAAGAGGATTTTCCTGTGCAGCAGGTCTTATTTAGTTGTCAACTTCTTTTTGAAATGCATGAGCGCAAAGTCTCAGCTCAGCAGGAGCCCGGTTTGCTATTGTGACATGGTCCCAGTGCCAGGGTGTCACCATGGAAGGAGACAAAGCAATGAAGAGCTAGGCAGGTGTCTTTGCAGCCCCTCCATACAAATGCAGAACCAGGCACAGAAGGATTGCAGGTCCGGTTTCCAAAGCTCCCAGCACCACTCAGCATCTCCCTGGTAAGAGTCCTGGGCCAGCCTGATGCCAAAGTGTCTGGAACTCCTGCTGATCTGGGATTCCTGCTGGTTTGGCTAGAATAAGGCCAGACAAGAGGCCTACACACATGAAACTGAGACTGATCACAGGTGACCTAAGTACCGAAACCTATAAACATGCTATAACCATTATAACCAGTCCTATACCCAGGAAATATTCCTGCTCCACCACCCCTAGACCTGAAACCCTAGGACGTACCTAGAGCTTCTTCCAGGCTTTCTGTACCAGAGTCAACTGAAACATGGCAAAGATTTGATACTAGTTGTTTAATAAACCAGCTAGGTCCGAGAGCTGTTTGCCTGAAGTCCCACAGCCAGAGCTGCAGATGCATTTATGGTTAGCACAAATGCTACAGGGTTCCTCTTGCTGGGAAGTCACCTCTAACCTGGCAGCTGGGAGCATGTGAGGAGTTCGGTATCAGGGATGGCGTAGGGAGGGATGGGACAGGAGATGCTGTGCTGAATCAAAACCAGCAAACAAGGAGGGTTTGATACAGACGATTCCCTTCTGTCTCTGGACCCTAAGCACCATGAGCTGTGGAGAAAAGGTCCTGCCAGGTGTCAGACAGACCCTGAGGTCTCAGGGCTATGACAGCCCTCTGTGCTCCCGGTCCCAGGCTTTTCCCTTTCAGAGGCAGTCTGCTGATGCACAAGCTGGCAAGGAGAATGCCATCCCTTGTTCTTTGGTCTTTTCTCTGGGGAAAAGACCTCAAAGTGCCATCACAGCTCTGGGACTCGCTCGTTCTTCGCAGCATCCCCCGCCTGCCCGAGCATACGCTGTCCCCAAACACACCTCCTGCACGCTCAGATGCCTTTGCCTGTTGCAAATACCCCTGAGGTCTCTTGCGTAAGGCAGCGCCGGTTTTCTGAGACAGAAGAACATTTGCAAGGAATATGAGAAATAGCATCGCGCCTTCTGAGGGTAAACCCAAAGCCCAGCTTTTTGGGCAGGAGGAAGAAGGAGGGGCAGATTAGCACTGATGAGTCTTAATGATGAGCCCCCTGCCAGAGGTCTGACCCAGAGCTACCCCATCCTCCCTCTCCCAGCCCATACCTCCTGCTCCCCCGGCCCCCCAGACTCCCTCAGCAGCCCTGCTCCTGACTTCCCTTGCTGGCCTCGGCAGGTCTGGCTCTGCTGGGTCCCAGGAAACAGGGCTGTGGTTGCTCACAGCTGGATGAGGCTGATGCTCCTCCATCTGCAGGGCATGCTGGGGCAGGAGGAGCTGGGGCCAATCTGGCTGAGGTCTTGCTGGGATGGGCTCTCCGTGGTCATGGTATCTGGTGGTCATGCAGGAGTGAGAAGCCAGCAGAGCTCCCTGGCTGTCAGCCCTTGTTGAAGAGCATCTCAGCAGAGATGACACGCCAAAGCAGCGGCCAAGATGATGCCTTTCCATCAGCCATCCCCCAGCTCAGAGTACTGCAGCTAACAGCAACCCAGCAAGGAAGGTGCTGAGCTGCAGCCAGAGGGTTAGAGGGACTCAGAGAGTGATGACCACAGCCTGGCTGGCTGCTTGTTGTTATCCTCACTTCATTTTTTTTTTAACTGTATATTTTGCTTTCCTCTGTAGAAAAAGCCTCTTCAAGAGAAAAATATATACTGTTTCTCTTGGGCACCCCTCCTACCCTCCAGCATCTTTCACTTGGGACAGCCCCAATGTGTCATTCTCCTGTGTCCAGAGCACACATTGAGCCTGGGGTCAATTGATTTGGGTCTTTGTGAAGTCACGGGAAGCAGTGCTCTCCTGCAGAACAGCAGAGTAGTTTTGTGTTTACAAATGGAACAAGTGATCATTATGGCACAGAGGGCTGGTGGTGATGGCTGTAACATGCACAAAGGAGTTTATAGCTTATTGGACTGGCTAATTGGGCAATTAGTGGTCAGGATTTATTGAAGAGCCAAACATGCCTGCCGATGGGACAGGCTCTGGACCCTACAGCAGTGGCGCTGGATGGATCTTTTAGCTGATCTGACCAGTGCAGCAGCATGCACAGGGACCTCCCTGGCCACCTGATGGACACAGCAACCGTGGAAGGGCATCCACTGGCGCACACTGGCTGTGTTTGCTAGCACATTGCAAAACAGGGACGTCAAGGTTGGGTAATGCTATCATCCCACATCTTGTGATGCTGCTTTTACCACCGAAAAATCTTTAATTGCAGGATAATGATTTCCCCCTCACTATTTCTGAGGATTGGGATATATTCAAGAAATTACTTTCTTGTAGAAACCTGTGGAGAATTGTCTATGAAAGGTGAGATCGTTATTGCCTGCCCTGGAGCAAAGGGAACTTTGGCAGCACTGCAGCCATGGGTGTGGGCTCTCTGTGGGGCTTTAGTGCTGGAGCTATGGAATGGGTAGGGTACAGTATGGCATGGGTATGGTATTATAGTATGGTAAAAAAAAAAAAAGCCAGCTGCATGCTGGGCTGCGTTAAAAGAAGTATTGCCAGCAGGTCAAGGAAGGGGATTCTGCCCCTCTACTCCGCTCTGGTGAGACCCCATCTGGAGTACTGCGTCCAGCTCTGGAGCCCGCAGCACAAAAAGGACATGGACCTGTTGGAATGGGTCCAGAGGAGGGACACAAAGATGATCAGAGGGATGGAACATCTCTGCTGTGAGGACAGGCTGAGAGAGCTGGGGTTGTTCAGCCTGGAGAAGAGAAGGTTCCGGGGAGACCTTATAGCAGCCTTCCAGTCCCTGAAGGGGGCCTACGGGAAGGATGGGGAGGGACTCTTGATCAGGGGATGGAATGATAGGCTGAGGGAGAATGGTTTCAAGCTGAAAGAAGGTAGATTTAGATTGGATGTCAGGAAGAAATTGTTTCCTATGAAGGTGGTGAGGTGGTGGAACAGGTTGCCCAGAGAAGTCGTGGATGTTCCATCATTGGAAGTGTTCAAGGCCAGGCTGGATGGGGTTTTGAGCAGCCTGGTCTAGTGGGATGTGTCCCTGCCCATGGCAGAGGGGTTGGAACTAGGTGATCTTTAAGGTCCCTTCCAACCCGAACCCAAATTCTATGATTCTATGGTAGGGATATGGTATGTAGTGTCCTGCACTAGGACACATCTCTATGCCAGGCACCGAGAGCAGCACCATGGTGCCAGGTCAGTATCTAGGCAGTTCAGTCCCCAGCCCTGCACCATGTGTCCTGAGTTTGGTGCTCCCAATGCAGCCAGCTCTGCAGGGTCTTACTGGATTCGACTTGAAGCAGATTCTGGTCTCCCATAACCACTGGCCATGTCCAAGAGCAACATGTGTGGTGCTGGGCACAAGCTCCAGCCATTCCTCATCTGGGTGCAGAATGCCAAGGCTGTGCTTTGGCTCCTGGGCAGAATCTGTCCCTGCTGGGTTGGTGGCCTCAGGTTGAATCTTCAGCACAGGGCCAGACTAGAGCTTCCACCCCCTTGGTCAAGTGGAACACAAAGCTGTGCTTACAAAGCCTGGTGACAAAAGGCTTTTGACTTTTGCATCTCCCAGCGCCTCTGAATTTGCTAGTGATGTGACAGTCCCTCTGCACTCTTCATGAAGCATGAAGAGTGAACTACCTCCAGCTGATATCGCGGGACACACTCAGACATCAGTTTGTTGCCATGTCATTTCCATTTTCTTTGATTTCCTCATGTTGATGGTCTCTCCCTCCTCAATCCCTTCTGATAAAAGAAAGAAATGACCTATTGATTCACATGCAGCACTCGGCGTTTCAGAGAGAGAGTGGTCTCCTGTCCTTGACCGCAAGTGGGAATAATCAGGCTGAAATGTGGTGGCTGGTACTGCATCTGAGGCTGGTTTGGACCAGAGTGGGGTATTTAGCTCAAAGGGCTGGTTCCCAGTAGCACAGCTCATGGCTACACAGCACTGGGAGGCCTTCCTGCACCCAGCTCCTTGCCTGGGCTCTGCCAGGCGATCCGAGGCTGTGGAAGCCATGTTCATGGGTGCAATGGAAGAGGTGACTAAGCCAGAGCAGACTGTGCAAAAAGCTCCTAGCTGCCTGTGCCATGGGCTGCTTTGGCCACCGGGAAACGCTACCTCTTGCTCAAGTGTCTCCTTTGTGTCCTGCTCTCCTGGTTCCTGGCTGTCCAAGTGAAGTCTAGGGCCTTAGGACAGCAGTGAGTCTTCAGTGGGGTTGAGTCTGGTCTTGGATCACACCTTGATGAGGAGCCACCCTTTACTGTCATGTGCCATGCCCCCTTCCCATGTCCTGACACCCTGTGCTCGATGCAAGGGCCTCCTGGCACAGGGAGCTCTGCAGGTTAACTATCCTCTGGGTAAGGAAACATCCATTTGACTATTTCCATCTTTCTTGATGGTCATCTCCATGCAGCTTCTGTGAGCATGGGGCTTGCTATTCCAATGTGGACCTTGAGATTTTCAACCTAACCTACTTTTCTCCTCCTGTTTCCCCAGCTCCTTTCTCCCCCACTCATTATTCTAAGGAACAAAATAATTTTCTTCCTTTTCCCTGGCAGTGCTGCAGGCCTACCACCTATCTCAGAGATGAGCCACTCAGCTCACTTCACGTGGGCCACCAAGTAGCCCTGGGCTTGGGACAAGGTGAGCTGCAGGGCTCGGGTTCTCATCTGAACTTTCCATCACTGGGGACCCTTTGCCCAGACAAGAAGCTGGCCTTTGCCCATCCCACAGAGAGCCTCTAGCACCCATCACTGGGGAAGCTCTGCTCTCAGGAGCCCCTGCGTGGTCTCTCGCCCCACAGAGCCTGGAGCTGGGGTTCAGACAGAAAGAGGAGGTGGGAGAAGTGTATTTAGCCCTGACTGCGTACTGCACTTGAGGGCTGCTGGCCTTGGTGGGCGAGTATCTCATTCTGCTGCTTAGCAATGTGTTTCCCCCCAGTGCCAGAGACAGACCGTGATTTTGACCCGTAGGACTTCTCTGGAGTATTGTGGAGCTTCTATTCCCCAGGATGCACAAGGTGCCTGGAGTGCCTGAGGAGGAGGGTACTTGAGGGGCAGCCAATTAGCTCAATATAATAAGTTTTAAATACTTTCCTTGTCATCCCTCTCTCATAGCTGTTGCCTGCGTGGTGCTAAGGCATGCATTCAGGTTCCTATAGGCATTCACTCCCGTTTCTTTGCTTGTGTGATTACTTATAATTCCTGTTTAAATTCTTCTCATTTTCACAGTGTAATTAGGCAGAGGAGCGGCTTTTGTTCTGCCGTCAAAAAGCAATTAGCTGTGCTTTTTGCTTCATGGTTGTTTTTTAATTAGGACTTTGTTGATGGCTTTTGTCCTCAGCACAAAATAAGGGCTGAGGCGTTTTTTGGGCTGCAGCTGCTGCCCAGGGTGTGAGGGCCTGCCCTGCCTGCCTGCTGCCTGCCTGCTGCCTGCCTGCCTGCCTGCCTGGTGAGGTGCAGTACCTGTGGAGGTGGCCTGGGGACACTCCCTTTGCTCCCCAACCTCTGCCCACTGCAACCAGTGGTCTTTTACCTGCCCTCGGGGGTGAGATAACTTGCAAAACTTTTACTGGTCAAGGTTTGCCCAGTTTTCCTGTTTTAGGATGCCAATATTTGACTATTGACTGTTCCCTGGCCCTTCCCTATGGGTCTGAGACATCTGTGCCATCACCAGCAAGCCCTGTGCCTTACTCCCAGCCTCTGTACACAGGTGCCAGCTACCCAACTCCTGTCCCAGGGTGGCTGCGCACAGGTTGCATCTTGCTGTTGGTGCTGTTGGAGGATGGAGACCCATGCAGGAATGCACACTGGTGTTAGCCAGCTCCCTAGGACCAAGAAGATATGCTGTGAAATCCAACAGCTTCCAAAGCCGCTTGTTATTCTGTAAGTGATGGCAACATCCACATGGGGCTGGGAAGGAAAGGAGTACAGGCCCAGCACTTAAATCCCCCCAGGCCAAGACACATGGAGCCACTCTGTCTTTTGCAGTTCAGGGAAAGCCAGGTCCCCTGCAACCTGTAAAGAGACAGCTTCAAGGGCAGGATTCATTTCAAATGAGGAATAGTAAAAGGGTCCCCACCCGCGGCTGGGATAACGCAGCCGGCGTGATGCCCTGGGGAGGAGAGCAGCATCTTCAGGCAGCGGGCTGGCTCAGGCAGCACCACACCACAGCAGAGCCCGTCTCTCCTCCTCTGCTGAGTTTCTAGGAAGGGATGGATGCAAAGAAGTGGTACATGTCTCTGTCTGGCTGCCCTGAGAAGCACCTCTCTGGAAGGGGCAGTCTGGGTATCTTTAAGACCTTGATTTTGCTTGAATGAACCTTTTTAATGAGCACATTAGGACCCTGCTGACAAGGGAGCAGAGAGGCTGAACTCCTGAGTGAGTGGCGGGCCAGAGCTGTGCTGGGCACGGCACGTGCCTGTGGGTCACTCCTGCCCACGCTGCTGATGGCACTTTGCACGTGGTGGGGACAGTGATCTGCGCTGCTCCATGGCACCTCCTCTCCTTGCCTGCCCAGCTCTCCCGGCCATCTCTCACTTGACGGCTGCTGAGCAGAAGCCTTCCTGAGGAAAGCTCCAGAGTTTTCCAGGCCTAAAGCTTCTGTGTCTTGCCAGCGTGTTAACTCCTGTCTCTGTGTTTGCTGCTGAGCAGCTCCTGAAGCTGGCCTTGGCCAGCTTGGGTCTGGACCCTGCTCCCTGCCAGTAGAAATCTCATGTTTTTGCATGCAAGTTCAGGCTGTTTTTCATCTGTGCAGAGGAGATCATTATCCACCCTCTCCCGCTGCAGCCCTCATTTCTACCCTGTGACCTGCATCTCCTCCTTATAGTTTCTTTCCTTTGTCCTCTGAGACTGGTTTAATTCTGGCTCCTCCAGGCCTTCGTCATCCTGGAGGCAGGATGTTTGCTTGGGTAAGCCCACCCAGCTGGTTAAGGTTTAAGTAGCCCAGCATCTTTCCTAAGCTTGGAGGTTGCTTCAAAAAAGCAAACTGGAGCAGTCCCCAGTCCTGTCTCTGTTTCTGCGGGAGGGATAGCCCCTTCTATCAGTGCTCAGAAGGCTGCTAGACGAGTGTGAGACAGACTCTGCATATCATCTCACCCTGTCTTTTGGGGTTGCATGTAAATCACAGCAAATATTCCTATGGGCAGATCCCTCATCAGCAGCTAGATGTATTTTTAGTACATGATACCAACCAAATAATGGTCAACCCCACTGCCTTAGGCTCTTTCTTTATTGCACTCTTCACCGTTCCTTAAACTCTGCTTTCCTAATGGCATTTAGGAATGGCCCCATGTCCCTGTGCCCATCCGTCACTGCATGGCCAGGCAGCCTCTGCTCCAAGTGTTCAAACAGACCCGGAGGTGACGCTTACAACAGCTTGATGCGTGCTGTGGATCCACGCAGCCCCTGGGACTGCGACAGCATCCCTACCCTGGCCCTCCAGTACCTTTCTGCCAGCTCTTTGGGGTGTTGTTCTTGTGCGCAGGGTGCACCGGAGAGGAGCTCTGCCCCACTGTCCCCTGTCTCTGCCTCCATCTCCCCGCAGTGCCACAGACAGCTAAGCAAAGCTGACAGAGGGTCGGGTTGGCATTGGGCTGGTGGGCTCAGGCAGCAGGACACTGTGAGGATGGGATCTTGCAGCTGGTGGCAGCTCTGTGCAGTGGTAAAGGCAGTGGGAGCCCCGTGGGTGGCTGTGGCAGGGGCATGCTGTGGCAAAGGATGCTGTTGTAGGGGGGATGCTGCAGCCAGGGGGTTGCTGCGGCAGGGGGGATGCTGTGTCAGGGGGATGCTGTGGCAGGGGGATGCTGCAGCCAGGGCAATGCTGTGGCAGAGGGATGCTGTGGCGGGGGTTGCTGCAGTGGGGGGAACTGTAGTTAGGGGATGCTGCACAGGGAGCAGGGACCTCAGCTCACTGCACATCCCAGAACACGGTCTTGGTCTGCTCCCAGCACCTGGGGACCCCTTTGTGAGGAGAGCACCTGTCTGATCCCTTGGGAGGCTGCGGTCTGCCCTGCAACTGGGCTGTCAGCGTCCAGAGATCAGAGGGAGAGGGTTATATCCAGGATAAGAGTGGCAGCAGGCCGTCCTGGCTGATGGCCGGTCCCCAGGCTGAGGGGGAGTGCTGAGTCTGCCTCTGCCACTGTCCTTGCACCAGGGCAGAGCTGAGACTGCTTCAGGGCGCCCAGCAGTGGAAGGGGGTGTTTGTAGCATATGTATGAGCACCCAGAGAGTGTTTTGCAGCTGTATGTCAAGGTGTTTGGTGAAAAAGAATAGAGGGTGCCCAGCACCCTCCATGGGAACTGCAGTGGGTGCTGGCAGCGTGTGCCAGCACTGCACAAGGCTGCCCAGCGCATCTCCCCGCCCGAGCCCTGGCACACTCCTCACCAGCCCTGGCACATGTGCCCAGCTCTGCCCGCACCCATCTCACTTCCTCACTGGCACGGCTGACAGCGAGGGCCAGTGTTGGCTTTCCACAAGGCAGCGGGATGACGGGAGGCACCTCACTTGCCAACATCGGTAGGACCCTCCAGCTAAACCTGACCTCCCTGGGTGCCTGCTGGGATTAACTGGATATGTCCCCTTAAGGAGCACTGTCAGCGCTGCTAGGTGGGATGAAAAATCTGAGATGTCATGCCTACATTGATTTGTTTACTGCACGCTGAATGCTAAGTCAGGCACTTTTGGAGCTGATTCTGTTGGAAGATATGAGATAATTACATGTTTAAAATCCTTTCGGGGGAGCTTGGCACGAGGTGGCTGTCATGGCAGGGAGGGAAGACAGCACAGCAAGCCTAGCGGGTGTGGACGGGGCTGACACAGCATGGGGACAAGGTGGGACAGTCGCTCTTGTGGCTGGGCTCTGGAGGTCTCGGCGATGGCCTTGGCACATCCCCCTTCCCCATGCTGCCGGCAGAGGCTGGGAGGTGACAGCCAAGGCCAGGCAGGGATGCTTCCATGGCACCCTCCTGTCCTCTGGCCTTTTTTTAAAAATTATTATTATTATTTTCTTCTTTTTAAGGTTTGTCAGGAATGGATTCAGTTGTTGGCTGAATGTTAGATTCAATGTTACGAGCGGCAGGTACTTTCAGATGAAGATTATTTGCATATAATAACACAAAGACCCATCTGCAGATGGGCTCTCCTGGAGAATAATGACATCCTTCGCTGCGCAGGGAGCCAGGACAAAGCCCACTCCCTGGTTGTAATCCCCTGGAAGCCACTAAATAGCTCTTGAGCAGGGTGTAAGAGGGGCAGGGCTGAGCACCAGCCCTCTCCCTGCAGCAGAGGATGTTATCCCAGATGCATTATTCAACAAAAGGTGTCAGTCCAGCTTTTTGCACTAGCTGAAAGCAAAATCACAGCCATTTGAAGCAGGCTCTTTGGAAACTAAAATTATCTTCACATCATCTTCCTTCTCCAGTAATGCCAGCATTAAATTTTCTCAAATTCTGAGTCAGACGTCAGGAAAAAGAGTAAAAATGTAATTGGCTTGAATATAATAAAATTTAGAAAAGGATCACAGTGTCAGGCTGTTTTTCTCCTTTCTGCTGTCTCTAAGCCTTTAAGACACTCTGGTGCCATGGTTTTGCGCATGGCTTTGCAAGGAGCTATGGAATTTTCCTGTTTCTTTATGTTTTTAAAGGCCAGCGCTGACCTGCTTCAACGCCTCCAGTTGTCGTCTGGCCAGCGGAGCCCTCACTAACTCTGCCACACAGCCGGGCCATGGGCATGGGCCTGAACCCCTTCATTCCTCGTTCCCTCTGATGACCTGTAAGAGCCACCAGCCCATAGCATTATAACTAGCAACTGAGTGGGAAATAAAGGAAAACAAATCTGCCCATTCCCTGGCACTGGTGAGAGAAGAGCTCATGTGAGCTTCTCCTGGGGCTTTTGTCCATGCCAGGGAGCAGCCTGTTGTCATCTCGCTCCTCTGGGTGCTGGGCAGTGGATGCTGTTCCGTGGGGACGTGGCAGAGAGGAGCTCTGTTCCCCAGTGCCACCTCCTGCCTCCCCCCAGCCCACAGCCAGGACCACTGCAGCTACCCCGCCCTCAGCTTGATGAGAGAACTGGCTCCTTCTGCTTGGCATCTTCTCACAGAAAACATCTGCCAGCTCCTCTGTGCTGTTCTCACCTTGTACAGGAGCTCCCAAACCTCTGCCCTCACTGCCTCAGCCACCAGCCCTGATGGACGAGACGGCGTGTGTCCACCATGGACATCTCTCCTGGCACAGTGGTCTTGCACATGGGAAGGTTTCTCTTTGCCCAGCACACAATTTTCTGCCTTTCTTGGGTCAGATGTCTTCCAAAATGCCATTCTGCTTGGGGACCTCATCCAGCCTCTGCCAAAATCGATGGGAATGCTGTCCATTGGATCCAGTGCACTTTGGACCAGTGTCCTTCCCTGTGTTTTTGTGGTCTCTAGCACAGCAGGGGTTGAGAGGATGAGTGGTCCCACACTGCTGCCTCATCTAGTGTCATGAACGCTTTGAGAAGTGGGCAGCTGGGTGCCCTCACAATGCCGTGAGGAAAAAATGAGTGTGCTTTTCCATCAGCCACAGGTTGGAGCTCACAAAAGATCAAACCTGCTTCTTTATTTGTGTGATGACACAACAGAAATTATAACATCACTGTCTTTTCCGGAGCTGGTTTTCTTAATGTACCATCAACTTGGGAAGCTCACGTAGGGCAGTCTCTCGCCCCATGTGTGCTGCAATAGCAATGCAGCTCTGCTATTTATAAGACATAATATCAGCTCCAGCAGTTGTGGATGAAACCGTATCTGGCTCGACGTGCAAATAATAAGTCATGTTGAGGTGCTTTTTGGGGTTAGGTTTTTTTTTTCCTGTTATAAATTAAAAGGAAAATGATGTGATTGGAAATGTCAGGCTTCATGTGGCGTGGGTGGGATGACTGTAATTTCTCAGCCAGAGTAAAACTGTGTTATTGAGAAGCTCTCTAAAGGCAGACAAGCTGAAAACCTGTTTTTTTCAAACAACACACAAGAGGTTTACAATCTGTCATATGCATCTAATTGGCTTTTATTATACGTGCATGCTGATAGCCTCCAAATACGTGCCCAATCATTCAACCCTTGCCAGTGTGCCTACCATGTTCCTCGCGTGGCTGCTGCTGCGACCAGCCCATGAGCTCTACTGCTGCCTCTTCTCATCACTCCCCCTTAGAAATGGAGACCCTTCTCTTTGGTGTTTAATATATCACAATAAGACCCCTCTTGTTCTGTGCAGAGAGAGAAATCATAGAATCATAGAATGGTTTGGGTTGGAAGGAACCTTAAAGATCACCTCATTCCACCCCCCTGCCCTGGGCAGTGACACTTCCCACTAGACCAGGCTGCTCCAAGCCCCGTCCAACCTGGCCTTGAACATCTCCAGGGATGGGGCAGCCACAGCTTCTCTGGACAATCTGGGCCAGGGGCTCACCCCCCTCAGAGTGAAATAAGATTTCAACAAGATTTCAACAAGATTCTTGGCAGGTGCTCTCTGCAGCTCACAATCCTCATAGGCAATGTCCTCTCTGATGTCCATCATTTCCAAAGGCGGCAGCCATAGGGACAGAAGTGGTGAGGGCTGAAGGAGCACACCCTGGGAGCCAGGGCAGGTCCCTGCTTCTGGGGAAAAGCATCCAGGCACTCTGGGCTTTGTCCATTAGTCACTGCTGCCTCCCTTATGCTGAAGAAGGAAACGGGTGGTATGATACTGGTTTTCCAGCCCTTCCTGTGCCTGTCTGGTTTTCCTCAGCCCCTTTGACTCTGTGTTTACATCTCTACTAAGTGGTGAGACTGTCATATCAAAGGGAGCCCGAGCTCCCTCCACACTCGTGGTGCTGCCTGGGGACTTTGGGTGAGAGAGGTGAGTAACTCCTGCTCTCCTTCCATCACTAAGCACAGCAATTAAATCTTTCATTAGCTACTTTCTATCCTCCAGGACAAAGGTGTTTATCCTTTGATATGAGACATAAGAAGAATGTGAAAAACTGTGTTTCAGTATCACAATCCCTGCTCACCTTGACAAGAGCCCAGACTAAAGAAAGAAAAGGAAGGGGATCTGTGCTGCTCTTGGAGAGAGGTCACCATCCACCTACTAACCCAAAGAGGCATTTGAAACTCTGGAAGCATCTCACCTATAGCACCAACTTGGGAGTAAAGGTCCCTCTGAGGAGCATATGTCACAGGTTCACTTCACACACTGCTTTGTGCTGCAGACATGTAGTGTAAACCTTGATTCAGGTTCCTAAATCAGAGTTATTCACCCTGCCTTACAGTTCAAATTCATCTTTTTCTGCCTAGGTAGGGAGAAAAAGCCTCCATCCTACAAGCTGCTGGGCATGTAGTCCACATGAGCATATTCAGCTGCATCATCGTATCCCTCATTTGGACTCACTCCAGCAGGTCGAGAAAGAAAGAAAAATAATAAAAGAAAATATCATCATGGTTCAAAGTTCCCTGGTTTGGACTGGAAGACACAAGCCTTTCCCAATCTGCAGCAGAAGTAAATAAAAGCCAGCTGATCCTCAGTGACAGCCTTTCCCATGACCCGCGGCCACAGGCAGTGCTGAAGCACAGCAGATCCTGGGGTGGTGCGTGAAGAATTAGTACTGCTACTGAAGAGGCAGAAGAGTCCCAGTTTGTATCAAATGGATTCTCACTAGCAAGGTCTCCAGGCTGGGAGGTTTAAGAAGGAGAGTCTGGTCAGCCTCTCGCAGAGCTGAAATGGATGTGGGACGTGTCTCTGGGCTTCCCCTGAGATGAGGGGGTTTCATCTCAGAAGTGCTCCAGAGCAAAATCTCCCTCCCTGTGTGAGTTTCCTGTGCAGAGCAGAGCAGCCAGCACAGCTCAGAGCTCTGTACGGAGCTGTCTGCCCCAAGCCCGGCCCTCGCTGGCTGCTCGCCCGTGCGGGGCATCCCGGACAGCCGCAGCCTTGTCCCCTGGGCATGGAGGCCTGATCCTGCCCAGTGCAGGCAACTGGGACATGTAGTCATCTGTCTCAGAGCAGCTATGCTGGAATTCCCTGTGGAGTGGATGTGGCAGTGCGTGGGGCAGCATGGGGGTTGATGGCAGACGTGCAGTTAGAGGTTTTGCCTCTATTTGGACAAGTGACGTCCCAGGTGAGACCATGAGGGGGACTGCAGGACCTGCAGCTCACGGAGACTGTGCTGGGGTTCAGTGTGCTCAATGCAGAGGAGCACATTTACAGAGGCATTTTGGTGCCTGGAGGAGCTGCTTTGGCCCTGGCAGGGCTGAAGCCTTCCCAAGCATCTGCCTCCATCCCAGCCATGGTCCAGGCTCCCCTTGGGCATCTTGCTGCATCTGCAAACAGCTCAACGAAAGTCTCCCCATGGGCATTTCAGTTCAGGTACCCGGAACTAGATGCATCCGCAGTCTCAGGCCTTACTTAAAACATGAGCCTGTGGCTTCTTCCCTGCAAAACAGGGACAATGAGTCTTGTCTTCATTTGCAGCCAAGGTGCAGGTCAGGGAGAACAGGGAAATCCTTGGAAGCCTCTGGAGAAGCCCCAGGGACAGAGGCAGAGCATGCACTGGGTGCCATGCTCGGGCTACTCTGAGGGGACCAGCTGTGATTTATATGAATATTGGCTTCACTGGAAATCTTCTACAGCTGCTTAGGGCCGCAGGACACCAGGAAGGATGGATGCTGTTGAAAGAAAGGCAAGCCTGAACTTACGCACACAGCAGTGTGAGTGAGGCTGACTTTGCTCCTGGCAGCCTTCAGCCCTGAGGGTGGGCAGAGAGAGGCCAAAAGAGGCTTGGAACATTTAGACTAACACTTAGTTTACCAGAAAGGTGTTTGGCTGGCTCCACAGCTGACAGCAGGGACCGCTGGCCTTGCTTTGCTTTTGGCAAGAGCCCCCCAGCCTGGGCGTTATCCTCACTGTGCCTCTGGAGAGAGGAAGGGGTGGAGGGGTACAGACATGGGCAGAGCCAACATCAGTCTCTGCCTCCCGTCCCTAAGACCCCCCCGCCTCTGTCCCTGCTCATGGTTCCCTGTGTCCTCTCCCTCCCACCTGTGTTTGTGCAGCCGGAGCTGCCTCTTCCCCTCCCTGATGAGCCGGCGGAGCCCAGCACACTGTCAGCACTGACGGCCCTGCTCTTCAAAGCAGCGAGTTGGAAGATGAAGAAACAGAAAAGGAGCCTTTGGTCCCCTGTTCTGACACATTTAACTTAAATAAAAAAGCCCCAGATGTCCTCTGTTGCCGTGTGCATGAAGACATTACAGCTGCAGGGATTTGGCCTCTTGGTTTGGTGCTCCAAAAACGACAGCCTCACCAGTCTCGGTTTAAAAGCAGCAGCAGCAGAGCTGAGCTGAGGAGGATGAGTTACACATGGATCCCATCTGCTCCTCTGCACCCTGGGCTTGTGTGAAGACCAGTCTCAACTCCAGCCAGTGTCTCACAGCCTTGCCAGGAGCTTGGCCTGCTGTGGCCAGTGGCTGGAATCCAACAGCGTGATTGCATGGCCTTCTCATGCCAGTCCCTCCGGCCCCACAGTGCTCCTGGTCCCTGCTGGAGCTCCACATCCCGGAGGCTGCTGAAGAGCTCAGCTTTCAGTCAAAAGCAAAACATTTCCCCTCTTTGCCACAGTAGAAGCAGGCAAAAACCAGAATCATAGAATCACAGAATGAGTTGGGTTGGAAGGGACCTCTAAAGCCCATCCAGTCCAACACCCCCCCTGCAGGGAGCAGGGACATCTTCCACTAGATCAGGTCGCTCAGAGCCTCATCCAGCCTGGCCTTGAGTGTCTCCAGGGATGGGGCCTCCACCCCCTCTCTGGGCANCACGTCATCCCCCAACCTGTATTGATGTCATCAGCAAACTTGCTGAGGGTGATCCCACTGTCTATATCATTGATGAAGATATTAAACAGCACCGTTCCCAGTATGGATCCCTGGGGGACACCACTTGTCACCCATCTACGTCTGGATATAGAGCCACTGACCACCACCCTCTGGATGTGACCATCCAACCAGTTCCTTATCCACCGAACAGTCCACCCATCAAATCTGTATCTCTCCAACCTGGAGAGAAAGGTGTTGTGGGCGACCATATTAAAGGCCTTGCGGAAGTCCAGATAGATGATATCCTTTTCTCTTGGGCTGATGAGAGCCCAGAGAACCAAGTCCCTGGGAAAAGAGCCCTTTTTATGAGCTCAGGACAAAAGGTGCATGTTCTGAGAGCCCAAACTGTGTGGTCTCGGTGCTCAGGGTCACATTTTGCTCCGTCTCCACATCTGCGCCCCCAGGAGAGCAAGGCTGCCCCAGCCATGGTGTCCTGCGGGTGCATTGCAAGCCGGGTGCTGGGGACAGGGTCCATGCTAGACCCTTCTCTCTGCTTGGCAGAGCCTGGCAGACTTTGGAGAGCTGTACAAATATCAGCCCACTGGCAGCGCTCCCAGGTAATGGGACATGGCTGTCGAGGCCTGGCAGTGCTGCAGATGGAAAGTCATTCTTTGTGCAAGAAAAGCTTCAAGAGCAGCATCCTCTGTGACCCTCCTTTTTTTGGGAGGGTACTGCAGAGAAATGCCCCCACTTTCAGAAATCGTCTTGGCTGGAAGTTAACTCAACAAAGCAAAGCAAAGCTGCTGGAAGTGCCTTGGCACGTCTCTTACCTGGCTGGTGCTAATCCCTCTGACTGAGAGAAGAAAAACAAAACAAAACTTCACATCTTAATGACCAGAGTTTGATTATCATGTTTTCGTCTTTCCAGGGCTGCCACTGATTTCTTTCCCCCTCGCCTGTCAGGAGAGATAGCACTAATGCAGTGCCAAAGTGGGCAGAGCAGGGCTTGCCTGCGTTGCCTGCTTTGCTGAGGAGTGAGAGTGGCCAATGCTTAGAGTCAGACATCGTGTTTCAGTGCCAGAAAGAAGTAAAAAAAAATCAGGCGGAGGAAACCCAATGTGAGGCTCAAGGCGTCTCCTACCTCCTCTCTCACTTGGGCAAGTCACTTCAATTCTGCCTCAGTTTCCCCTCTGGAGTGAGTTCACACCAGCTGCTTTCCCAGCTCGAACTGGGGCCTGGGAGAGCTCTTAATCTGCTGCTGCCGGCAGCTCTTCCCCGGGGTCACTGGGATGATGAGGGGTGAGTCTGGAGCACAGGGCAAACCCTGCCCCCTGCCTCCATCACACCCTCCCGGGCGGCAGGGAAGGCTGATGGATAACCCCTGTTTTTCCCGAGGCGTGTTTTCCCTGCGTGCTGTGGGCGAGGCTGTGCAGCGCTAGCAGCTCTCTGCTCGTTAATGCATCTGTGGTGAAAATTGCCTGCCAGACGCCAAGGCAGGGGTCACAGAAATGTACTGGAGAGCAGCCTGGGGACAGGAAAATGGAGCGCGGCTTTAACCCTGCTGCCTTTTGCAAAGGCCTCTTTCAAATGGGACAGAGAGCAGCCCTGAGGAGAGGGACTTGGGGGTGTTGGTGGGTGAAAAGCTGGCTGAGAGCCGGCGATGTGTGCTGGTAGAAAGCCCCCCGCATCCTGGGGGGCTGCATCCCCAGCAGCGCGGCCAGCAGGGTGAGGGGGGGATTCTGCCCCTCTGCTCCACTGGGTGAGACCCCCCCGCAGTGCTGCCCCCAGCGCTGGGGCACCAACAGCAGAAGGAGACGGAGCTGTTGGAGCGGGGTCAGAGGAGGCCCCGGAGATGCTGGGGGGGCTGGAGCCCCTCTGCTGTGGGGACAGGCTGGGAGAGCTGGGGGGGGGTCAGCCTGGAGAAGGCTCCGGGGAGACCTTCCAGCCCCTTCCTGTCCCTCCAGGGGCTCCAGAAAAGCTGGGGAGGGACTCTGGATCAGGGAGGGGAGCCATAAGATGAGGGGGAACAGTTTTACACCGAAAGAGGGGAGATTTAGATTAAATACAAGGAAGCAATTCTTTCCTGCGAGGGGGGTGAGCCCCTGGCCCAGGTTGCCCAGAGAAGCTGTGGCTGCCCCATCCCTGGAGGGGTTCAAGGCCAGGTTGGACTTTGAGCAAGCTGGTCTGGTGGGAGGTGTCCCTGCTTATTGCAGGGTTTGGACTAGATATCCTTTAAAGGTCCCTTCCATCCCAAACTCTTCTGTGATTCCAAGTGGGAATGCCAGCTCCTGTGTGCTGGTGTCCATCAGTCTCAGGCTGACGTCAGACGAATCCCCTTCTCACCAGGGAGGTGGGGGGGTGCTGGCACCAGTGGCAGCAGGGGAGGAGGCAGCTGCCTGCACTGCAGCGCACAGCACCATGCACTGCTCCCCAGGCTTCCTGCCCCGCGGCAGGGGGATGGACATGGGCCTGCTGTGAGGAAGGGCACTAATGAAGCTCCCCAGTGTCCAAGCGTAAATGTGGTTTCTGGCTCTGGAGACCCCGTAACATGATGCTGGCGCTGGTCATCATGGGGTGCTCCAGAGGAAGCTGTGGGAATCCCAGATTTGCTGATGGGAAAAATCTGCATCCAGCTTTAGGTCTCCTCTTGAGCTGTGAGCATCACAGGAATCAGTCACTAGAGGACAAGCACAAATGCAATTGCGAATGGCAACCCTATTGCCAGGGAAAGTGGAGGGAGTAAGAAAAACACTTAGCTTCTAAGAACAAATAATACTTTCAAACACTTTAATGAACACCACCTCATTAGTCCAAATCTCTCGACAAGCAGTTACGTTCACTGCAATTTTGTGCAATGCCTTCAACATTGCAAAATTTACTCCACTTCACTGCAACACGAACATCCCAATCTTCCAGTGTTTTACTCAGTTTCTGATTTAGGATAGAATTCAACAAAAAAAAAGGCAAAACGAATTTGGTCCTTCCTTCCTCTTCATCATCCCGCCTAGAGCAGAGGGCAGACGGTGTTCGAGCGCCCAGCCCTGAATATATCTGCCAAAGCAGAGTGCAGCGGTGGGCTCTGCAGAGCTGCCATGGCCCCTTTGCAGACCCTGTGCCCAGCAGGGTCACAATCCCTCCCAGGGCACCGCCAGCCTCACTCTACAGCATGGACAGCCCTTGAGGGCCATTTGCTGACCAGGTGTTAGTTTAAAAGTTTTCCTGCAGGTGGATTATCGTTCTTAGTGTGTCCTGAATTGTCCATCTCTCATATGGGGGGTTCCCTTCGGTGGGGAGAGAGGTACCTCTTTTCTCCTGAGCTTGAGAGCCCCAAGTATGCAAAACCCAGCGATTCCAGGCTGTTGGTTGATGAATTTGACATTGGAGCTGTTTCTGTGCACAGCACACACTCTTCTTCCACATCAAAACGTACACTTCAACTGGCTGAGTGATTCACAATCATCCTTAATGGAGGCAATTAGCAAGCAGACTGTGATCTGTTATTTTGATTGATAGGATACTGTCAAAACAAGTTAGTCTTCCAACTTGACCTGCTTGACTGCATTGATCAGCTGCCCTCTCTTGGAGTGCAATTGCACAGGGCTCCTGGTGGCACCAGCTCAGCTCATGGTGGCCTTGCACAGGAGAGGTGGCTTATCACCATGTCACCTCTCAAAACCAGGACTGGGTCAAGTGGCTTTGGCTGTGAATGCAGATGAAACTCCAGGCAAGTGAGAAGCAAGAGCCACATTTCCAGCTGGTGATGTCTGTTGTTTTCCCCCAGGATTGTGTTGCTGGCATGGAGAACACAACTTCACCTTGGGGTTTTTTCCTTAGAAAAAGCCACTCCAGCTATTGTGGTCTTGAACTTTCAAGGTGATTGAAAATTGCGGGCTTAGAAATGTGAAGAAGAATAAAAAAGTCGCCAAACCACTCAGTTCAAAATAACTCCTGTATTTGAAGGCCTGGACCCTGACGTGGGAACCCTTGGAAGCTGGGAGCACTGCGAGCAGTCTCATCGGGCTGTAAAAGTGGGTGGTTTTGCCAGAACTGGCTGAAGGCTCAGCCTGAGCTCAGATGGAGAGAAGCATGCTCTCCTTGGGGTGCGGGGAGACCAGCCTCACCTTTCGCTCAGCCAGCCTTGATGGGTGGCAGTTGCTGGGTGCCCCTGGCTGGGACCAGCCCTTCCAGATGCTGGAGGACTTTGCTCAGGATGTCACTGAAAGCCGCCTGTGATTGGAAGGTGCCATAACTTCCTAAACATTACCTGCAGCCACAACGCCACAGCCTCCAGGATGCTGTGGAAGCTCCAAATGGGCTGTGTCTAGGGTGGCACGGGGGATGCTGCTGGCCCTGAGTGCTGCCATGAATATTTCCCCACTGTGTCGCAGCTGGAGAGACCTGAAAGCCAACCCAAGTGAGGGCACCTGGGTGCAAGGAGGGCATGCTCTTCCCGGCATGAAGCTGAGGTTAAGGCCCTGCCATGTGGTCATGGTTCCAGCTGGGATGGAGTTAACTTTTTGCTAGCAGCTGGTGTAGTGCCATGCTTTGGATTTGGGATGGGCACAGAGCGATAGCGCACTCATGTTTTTGGCTGCTGCTGAACTCTCAAGGCCATTCTGCTCCTCACCCCACCAGCGATGGGCTGGGGGGGGCACAAGACACTGGGAGGGGACACGGCCGGGACAGCTGACCCCAACTGCCCAAAGGGATGTTCCACAGCATGTGACGTCACGCTCGGTATATAAAGCTGGGGGAAGAAGAAGGAAGGGGGGGATGTTCGGAGTGCTGGCATTTGTCTTCCCAAGTCACCGTTACGTGCGATGGAGCCCTGCTGTCCTGGGGATGGCTGAACACCCGCCTGCCCACGGGAAGCGGTGAATGGGTTCCTTAGTTTGCTTTGCTTGCGTGAACGGCTTTTGCTCTACCTATTAAATTGCCTTCATCTCAACCCACGAGTTTTTCCTCACTTTTGCTCATCCGATTCTTCCCTCCATCACAACTGAGAGGACTGAGCAAGTGGTTGTGTGGTCCTAGGTGCTGGCTAGGTGGTTAAACCACGACATGTTCATGCTCAGGGCTGTGCAATCCCAAAGCCATGCAGCGCTTCTCCGGAGAGAGGCAGCTGGGAGAGCAACAGACCAGTAAACTCCATAAAGATGTTAAAAACATGAATGTATGTTCTGATTCCTTGCTCTCCAGTGTCATATCTAAATATTGGTTTTATTAGTGGAAGTATTATTTACTGGAACTAGGCATGTTTAGTTTGGAGAAGAGGAGGCTGAGGGGAGACCTCATTGCCCTCTACAACTACCTGAAAGGAGGGTGTAGAGAAGCGGGTGTTGGCCTCTTCTCCCAAGTGAATAATGATAGGACCAGAGGAAATGGTTTGAAGTTGTGGCAGGGGAGGTTTAGATTAGATATTAGGAAGAATTACTTTACTGAAAGAGTGGTCAGGCACTGGAACAGCCTGCCCAGGGAGGTGGCTGAGTCACCATCCCTAAAGATATTTAAGAAATGTGTTGGTTTGTCACTTCAGGGCATGCTCTAGTGGCAGAGATGGTAGGATGTTTGTTTGGTGGTTTGGTTTTTTTTGTGGGTGTATGGTTGGACTCGATGATCTCAAAAGTCCTTTCCAACCATGAAGATTTTATGATTCTATGATTCTATTTGTGTCTCCAAATCATTGTGCTCAGGGCAATAGCGTGCAGGATCTCCCCAGTCCTAGGCTGGGAGAAGCTACAGCATAGTGGCCCTTGTCTGTGCAGGAGGGACCTTGGCAGGGTGCAGGGCTCTGCAGAGAAGGATCATCTAAATCACCCTAAAGAGGCAGGAGGAGACAGGCAACCCCTGCCCTCCTTACCTCATGGAGCTGGGATGGATGGCAATCACTGGGCTGTTCCAGTCACCATGCTCTCCTCTTTACTCTCTGGGCAGTATCTCAGTGGCAGAGGAAGAAACCAAGTGTAAGGGAAATGCTTCTGCCGAACTGCTGAGCACCAGGACCTCGCAGACAGGCTTGTTCGCAGGAGATGGAGAATAACCCATGCCTCATTCTCGGGGAATACCTGCACTATTGCAAAGTGTGCAGAGCCTCTTGCTGTGCCTCAGTTTCCCTGTGTGTAAAGCAGTGTGCTGTATGGCCGCCCTGTTGTTGGTACACATTGTCGTTTTGCTCAGGGATGATGGGTAAGTAGATCTCATTTACATGTCATGATTAAAACTCCTGTATAAGCAGAAGTGAGATCAAAACAAGCCAAAGTTCCCTGGTTTTCTCATCAGTATTCCTGTTAATGACTGCAGTTAACCCCCTTTGCCCTCACTTAAGAGGGATCTGGCTTTTTGGATGTTCTTTTGTAGGCCTTAATTACCTATACATTTCCTCTTCCTCCAGCCTGGAGGTCTGGCACATCTGAGCAGGCTTGACTCTCTGTTGCTTTTCTTCACTCCCATCCACACTGTCTTTGCTGTGTCAGCCCGAGCACCAGCCAGCCTGATGCTGAGGGATGGGAGAGGCTCCCCAAGGCTCCCCCCAAAGCACAGAGCCGTTCCTGGGGCTGGCCCCTGCCTCAGCCAGGCAGCCTGGAGGCATCTGTGCCCCTTTCCTTCCTTGACAGCACTTGCCCCTGTTTCTCAGCTGACCCACTTTTCTGAGAACAAAACCCACTCCTTTCCCCACACCCAGCTGCACTCATGATGCAGTTCAACGCTTTTGCTGTTAAATTTAATTTATCATGAGTTGCTTATACGACATATCTGAGCTGGTCTCCTTCCACACCCCTTGAGCCTTACTGGGGTGGTTTGGGAGTGTTTCCAATCCAATCCCTGGAGCAGGAAGAGAAAAATAAAACACTTCCAGAGTTGCTCAGCTGACGGCAGCCTAAAACCTTGCAATAAGCCTTTAGAAATGCTGCTGTTGCTTGCTCAGAAGCTGTCAGAGCAGTGCAGCGCAGGGAGGCTCCGCTGCGGCAGGAGAAGCCCTGCTGGAAAGACACGATCTTCTGCTGTGCTGGTGGCAGGACCTGTGTGCACCTCTCCGGGGGAGGCTGAAGGTGGGATCCTGCACCCTGCAGCCCAGTGTCGGCAGAGCTACAGGAAGGGAGTCTGCAGCTGAGAACGCCATCAGAAAAGTACGGTCTTTTCCCATATGACAGACATCTGACAGCCCTTTCTTTACACATCTGGTGATGTTAAACAAACTACTCGACTCCACAGGATTGCTGAGGTTGGAAGGCAATGCTGGAGGCGTCTCATTCAACCCCCTGCTCAAAGGACAGTGAAGGGGAGCGGGTTGGTTAGGGCCGTGTCCAGTTGGGCATTCAGAAATGCCCCAAACCAGAATAATTTGAGTAATGCCCCAAACCTGGAAACCTCTTGTATTGCTTCTTCCCTGCTGTGCTGTCCCTCCAGCAGATATTGCAGGTGTTAAAGTCCCACAGTCCCATGAGGATCATGGCCTGCAAACATCAGGCTTCTTCCAGTTGTCTGAAGAAGGCCTCACCTTCTGCTTCTTGACCAGGCGGTCTGTGGCAGACACACACCACTATGTCACCCATGTCAGTTTGCCTTCCAACCCAGATACTGGCTCATGATCCATCCCAGGGCAGAGCTCCATGCATTCTTGCTGCTCCCTCACACAAAAGGCAACTCCTTCTCCTTGGTTTCTTCTTGGTGAGAAGACACCAGGGGAGTCCTCATCCACAGAAGGAGGCAGGGATCCATGGGAAAAACGTTCACTAGTATTACGGAAAACACGGCAAAGTGCCTCAGGAACAAATGGAGATGGCTAAGCTTCAGCCTTGCACGTCCCAGCTCCAGCACTGGACCTTGCTGCCTTTCCAGCAATCTCCATTTGGGCAAGCAATTGCACCTCACATTGCAACGGAATCAACTCTGACAGATGACATCTGGCGCTCAGCTTGTCTCGCATCTCCCTCTGTTTTCTCTCTTTCTCTGGACTCTCATTCATGTCTTATATTTAACTCTTCCCTTTTCTGACAGTTTCGGTAGCTGTTCAAATACGGCCATATTCCAAATGTCATGCCTGCTCCTGTAATGCCTGTATTTGCCCGTCAGATTTTGCCGTCTCTCAGTAGGACGCAGCATTATGCAGAGGGTGCTGCGCTGCTCTGCTCTAGGGCCACAGCTGGGGCGGTGGCTGCTGCCCTTCCCGGGCACATGGAGACCTGCCTTGGGTGACTGCCTGGGAAGAGAAAGGGCCATATGTTTTTCACCCTTCGGGATATGGCCCATCAGCTTTCAGTGTTTACACAACTCAGACCACGTGTTTTCCATCGGTATTTTAAAAGGAAGGCAGAGTTATGTCTCGTGTTTTGTTTTACTGGTGGAGAGACCAATGTGCAGACCGGGAAAACCATTTGTCAAAGCCACCTACCAGGTCAGAGGCTGCCAGCCCCACGCAGACCCCATTAGAGCCTTAGTTTTATAATCAGTAGATGCTACAGCATGAAGGCTCTTGGCTGTAATACAACGACCGTCACGCAGACAGATTCTTCAGAGTGGCTGAGGACCTAAGAACAAATGTAATAAATGTGGTTTGGGGGCAGCTGCTCATGACTGGGGACCATTCCTCTTTACCCACCCAGACACGACTGGTGCAGGGACCTGCACCTCCGGCTCTGCTCAGCTCTCCCAAGGGTTCAGCTTCCTATCAACTTTCCATGGCCAGATTGTGTATTTTGCTGTTTTCCTCATGCCATCTCTGCTTCTCTCTCTTCCCTCACTCTAATTGTGGCACACGTGCTGGTAATGAATGATGGGTGGTCAGGCTCAGGCCAGGCTCCCAGATTTTCAAAAAAGGAGGGAGGGACAGTCAGGTACACAGGGACCCCTGTCTCCTCGGCACATGATTCCTTACAGTGTGGTCAGAAATGCAGTCCTATGGGCAGGATGGGTTTGCATACCTCTGGAGAGTGATGTAAGGGCAGAAGACATGCTGAGGTAATTGGGCTGCACAGTGGAGCTCAGAAAGGCACCCAGGCAGGTACCCCTTATTGCACGCTGGGCACATCGAATCATAGAATGGTTAGAGTTGGAAAGGACCTTAAAGACCATCTCGCTCCAACCTCCCCTGCCCTGGGCAGGGACACCTCCCGCTGGACCAGGCTGCTCAGAGCCCCGTCCAGCCTGGCCTTGAACCCCTCCAGGGATGGGGCAGCCACAGCTTCTCTGGGCAACCTGTTCCAGTGCCTCACCACTATCACAGGAAAGAATTTCTTACTAATATCCAATCTAAATCTACCTTCCTTCAGTTTGAAACCATTATTCCTTGTCCTATTATTACACTCCCTGATAGAGTCTCTCCCCATCCTTCCTGTAGGCCCCCTCCAGGGACTGGAAGGCTGCTATAAGTTCTCCCCGGAGCCTTCTCTTCTCCAGGCTGAACAACCCCAGCTCTCTCGTCCTGTCCTCACAGCAGAGGGGCTCCAGCCCTCTGACCATCTTTGAGGTCCTCTGCTGGACCCATTCCAACAAGTCCATGTCCTTCTTGTGCTGAGGCTCCAGAGCTGGACACAGCACTCCAGGTGGGGTCTCACCAGAGCAGAGCAGAGGGGCAGAATCCCCTCCCTCGCCCTGCTGGCCATGGTTCTTTTGATGCAGCCCAGGATGTGGTTGGCTTTCTGGGCTGCCAGTGTGCATTGCTGGCACAGGAGCTGCCAAACCCTGCCTGAGTGCTGTGAGAACACGGGCTCTGGGAAATGCACACATGTTTATTTTCCAAGGGCTCCACAGCCCTGTGGGCATTTACGAATTTACCAGCCACAGCCAGGCACGGAGTAATGCCCACCACTGTTGCTCTGGGTGGCTTTCTGAGCTGGAGCTTCTCACCTGGGCTTTGGGAAGAGTTGGAAGGGAACAGCCAAGTTCCTAAAATTATAAATGTGATGTCATAGACTAAGTCACACCTTTGAAATGCTCTGCAGAGCAGCAGGCATATTGAATACACAAAGCACAGACACTCAGTCTAGGCTTGGTGTGGGTCTCTGGAGCCACGATCTGTCCCCATCTGTGCTGCTGACGTGTGAGGTCACCCTGGGCTTCCTGTTCCTCTTCCATATCCCAGTTGTGATGTCCCAGTTGTGATGTCATGACCATGCACTGCTCAGACTTGTAGGATCTGCGGGGCTATGTATGTGCGATGTGAGTGACAGGCTGCTGCTGTTTCCTGTGAGTTATTACAAGCTCTCCTTCTGCTGCTTATGTGAGGGGCAGATGGAGAGAGCAGGGTGGTCAGTGGGGCTGCGGCCCCTCTCCATCCTTGCCATTATCCAGGAGCATGGGGCACCTCAGGCCATGGAAAGTTTCTTGCATTGGGCTGACATCTTAGGATGAGAAATTAATCCCTGGAGACATAACCAGAATCTCCTTCTGCCATGGGCTGTGAAGGAGAAAACTGGAACCAGGCTGAAGGCAGGGAGAGAGTGAGCCATGCTGAGGCCAGCCTGGGCTCCCAGGAGATGCACATTGGGCTACCCCCAGCATAAAGTTCACCAGATGTCAAACTGAGGGACTATGGCCAGCTTGTCCCTATTAATAAGCATCCTCCAGGTACAAGGAGATGTTCAAGGTGATTCATCTACCAGCACTGTGCTGCTGCAGTGCACCAAGGACCACAGATCAGAGTCTTTCGATGATGTGCCGCCCACTCCACAGGCTGAGCAGCCACAAGCCCGGGCTCCATGGGCTGCCTGACACACTGTGTGGCTGCTGGCGCACCCTCGCCTCTGTCCCTGCCAGCTAGTAATGTCTCACCAGCTCACAGGAGATGGAAACAGCTTAATGAGTGCTAATGAGGTGCTTCACAGTGCCTGGGTGGTGTCTACTCTGCATGTGGTGCTGGTGACCCAGCCTGGGTGAAACTGGGGGTGGTCACAGCCTGCAGCTCCACCACACAGTGAAAGGGGCCATGAGACATTGCCTGGGCCTTCAGATGGCCCCTCTTTGTTCATCCTTCCTCTGCCTGCCCTCAGCACAGAGGAGTAATAGAGTATCAAGGTGGCAGAGCTCTGGGATTTCTACACGAGCTGTGGTTTTCCTTAGCCCTATGGAGCTGTCTCACTGCTTTAGTTTTCATCTTCCTCCCGTCTCAGCCTGGTGCTGAGGGTGGAGGGTCCATCCAAGGCGCAGCAGAGCAAGATCCAATCAAAAAGGAGAAAGAACTGTATTTCCCATAAGCTTTGTTAGGGCATGTCAAGACAAGCTGCTTTTGGGTATTCCTCATCTGACACCATCCCAATACTCCTCTTGCTCTTTCTTACTGGTCAGGGTATCTCAAACAAGTTCTTGAGAATGCCAGAGCAATCACACCTTGCAGAACCTGCTTCCCTCCTCAGATCTGGTCAGTATCTAGCCCAGCTTTTGCTGGACTTTATAAAAGGCTCCTGCATGTTTCTGCCCTTGCATACCATGACCTGTGTGACTCAGGAAAGCCTTGATTTCCTAAAAGCAGGCTCCACTAGTGCTGCTGCAGGACCTAGGGTAAGGAAAGAAGGTGACAGTGAAAAGGAGGAGGTGGTTCCTCCTTTCACAGGAGGAAACACAGAGACAAGCTCCCGCACCTGGGTCTGGAAAGGGACCTGAAGGAGGGAATGGGTCACACAGAGTGGGGAGAAGAGGACCCTTGGGGTGCTGGTATTTGCAATTACCAGCGGTTCCCAGTACCTGTGGTCCAGGAAGGGCTCCTGGCTGCGGGTCCACAGTCTCGCAGTGCTGGTGGGTGCTGAGCTCAGCCCCTGGAGCTGAGATCCCCAGGGCCTGGGGGGTTGCTGGTTGCAGCAGAGGGAGCAGGAGTCGGTGGCAGGTTTGGGGACCTCGCTGGCTGTGGCTCAGGAGGGACACTGGGAGCCGACACTTCCTGGGGGTATTGCAGCAAGGAGGAAGGATCCAGATTTCTAAGGAAATTGCCTTTCTTTGCTCTCAGAGTTTTAGAAAAAACTGCTTTGATTCAAGAACAAGGCTGGTATTTACCTTTTTTTCTCTGTCCTCAGCTATCAGCTCAGGCCAAAACTGGTGAAAACCAGAAAACCAGGGAGGAAAAGGATGAGCGGGAGACTGAGGCTGGAACAAGAGAATAGGCAGTGAGGAGAGAGATGCTGGAGGATGGTAAAAAAGGAAAGCAGAATAAGAACTGAGCATGGAGGCCTCCAGCCAAGACACCCAGCCCTCTTCTCAGCCTGTCTTTCATGAATCGTAGTGTTTGGATTTCTCTAAAGCCAGAAAATCCCCACATAGAGAATTTTTTATCTTACCACCAAGACTGCCAACTACAACCCAAACTAAGAGACACTACATAAGAACAAATGCTTAAACATTAAACCCACAGAAATCACAAGCAAATGCTGCATTTGTTATTTCTATAACAACCCTGGGAGCTCTGGTGAAGATTGGAGTAGCAGTGGGAGAGGAACCAGCAGAAATCAAGAAGAACCTGGTAAACTTGGGATGAAGCCAGGAAGGAGAGCACTGCGTGGGTACAGGACTCACAAGAAAAGCAGATTCAGGTTCCTATAAGCAGAACCCTACATCACCAGAGAAACGTGGACTTGCCAGCATCCATATAACCTGAATTCTGACTCTGCATCCCATTTACAGATTTCATTTCAATCTCAGAATAGCTTTCTGTTTTTTCTAGCCTTAGAAGTTCAGTGTTGTTTTGTCATTTGTCATTGTGCTCAGTGGAATCCCCAGCATTTACTGCTTTACTGCACTGCAAGATCTCTGCATTTCTTCATGAACTGCATTTAGATACCTGCAAAATCTGGGTTTGTACCATGGATTTATTTTGCCAAGTGGGGAAGTGTTGCTATTTGAAAGATATCTGGGCAACTGCCGTCCTGAAGGTTAGCATCCAGTCTGACAGGCAGAGGCACCGGCTCCTGGGCTGGGCTTTGCAGGGGCTGTAAGCTGCCACTGGCTTCCCAGTCCCAAAGTGGGAGGAGCGGTGGATTCCAGAAAATCTGGTCTCTCTTACAGGTACGGAGCTTGGCTGTGACCTTTTAGAAAGTTTGACCCAAGGTGTCTCACCCTGAGCCTTTGAACTTTGCAGCAGACAATCTTTTGGCCAGATTCTGCCATCTTTACCCATTCTCATAACACTGCTCAGCCCAGTAGCTGGCACAGCTCCTTGGCAAGGGTCTGCTGTGGCATATCTCCTGTTCCAGATCCTGCTGAGCCAGATGTGATGCGCAGCAGATGATGTATCACCAGCCTGACCAGGCTGCCATATCCAACTGTGGGAGCTGCAGTGACAGCGTGGGGACACAGCCTCTGCATCCCAGTAGCTGGCGGCAAAGTGGGGAGGTGAAGGATGAGGGCTGACAGCAAAGGGGTGAGCTGGGGAGGTCTGACATGTGTCTTAAAATCCATCATCCTGGCCATACCTGCATTGCTACCTCCCTCCAGATGTCTCAACTACCCTGACGCCTGTCCCTGCTCCCTGCGCCCTGGATGTCGCAGCTGCCTGCAGTGGATCTGGAGAGGAGCCTGCAGAAGGAATGACTCATCAGACATCCAGCCACAGAGCTAATTGCTTCCTCTCCTGACTCACTCAGCTGGGAAGCAGGCTGGAGCGGCACAGCTCAGGTGCACACCCAGCCTCCAGCATCCCTACAGCTCAAGAGCCAAGACCTGAAGATGTGCAGCCCAGGCTGGACCAGTGACCAGCTTTCTGGCATCACTTGCCTGGTGCAGCCTTCCTGAGGGCCTGATGGGACCAGCGCCCTTCCCCGCTTCCCAGGGGAGATCTTCCCACTGCCCCTCTGTCAGTGCCTCCACTTCTATTGGCCATCCATGGTACATGGCAAAGCTTAGCCCTCCAGAGAGCAGTGGTGATGGATGAGACCCGCATTTTGCAGCCTGCAGGAGCCCAGCTGATGAGTGACAGAGTGGGAATGGGTTTGCTTCTGCTGCCCCATATCCCCACCCCCCATTCATTTACTGGGGAGTGGGAAATATGTCCCACTTCATTTGGGCAGCATCCCCCACTGTGCCCAGGTGCCAGAAGGTTTGGCCATGGGAGATCAGCCCTCACCGCTGCGTTGCTGGGCTGGTGCCATGAGCAGAGCAGCCTCTCCCCACCTGCCTGATAAACAGCGTGGCTGCTCTGGGGCCTCCCAGCCACCTTTTCCCTTAGTTGCTGGAGCTCCTTTGTATTGTGGTGCCTGAGGGTGCCTCGATGGCCTCTGGAGGTTTAGCAGTCCTGTGGAAGCTCCTCTGTGCTGGGTTGTTGCAGCAAAACCAGGCACATGGACCAGGTCCTGAGGCCATCTCAGCCATCGGGACCTGGGCTGTGCAGTGCCACGGGGGAGCAGCAAGAAGAAGAGAGAGAGTCCAGGGGCTGAAAGAGTCGGAGTAATAATGATAGAACCATAGAATGTGTTGGGTTGGAAGGGACCTTTAAAGCCCATCCAGTCCAACCCCCCTGCATGGAGCAGGGACATCTTCANTACTATACTATACTATACTATACTATACTATACTATACTATACTATACTATACTATACTATACTATACTATACTATACTATACTATACCGTACCATACTATTCTATACTATACTACTATGTAATAATATATAATATAGTAATATAGTCCATAATATAATAATATAATCCTTCCTCTGGGTGTTTAGGACAAAAGGACCTGTAGAAACCTTGTGCTGGGAGCATGGAGACCACATGGTCCAGCAAGGGCAGGCACTGCAGGGACGGGGCGTCATGGGGTTGGGGCTGGCAGGCAGAGTGCAGCACTTCCAGGAATTCCTCCCGAGCATCATGCTCCTCTCCCTGCAGCCTAAACCCATCTGCAATGAGGGGGTGGATAGCCTGAAGCACAAGCAGGAAGCATTGTCAAAAAAAAGCCTCTTCAGTGTTGGTACACCAGTGCAATCATGTCAAAAAAAAAAAAAAGGCATCGCCACCTGCAAAAGAGCAGGCGCTAACTCTGACAGCCTTGGAGCTCCCACCCACATCGCCAGCCCTCCAAGAGACAGGCATGGAGCTCGTTCCTCAGGTCCCTGCACTCTGCGTGATTCCAGTCTCAAGCCCTGTGGAGAGTGGGACCCCCCTCGGCTGACAGAGCAGCTCAAGGTCTCCTCCATGTACCCACCCCGCAGCACGGCACCAGCTCCCCAGGCCCAGAGCCACCACTGCAGCCTCTGTTCCTGTCACTTGCCTTGACCCCACCATGAACCCATTCCCAGCATCACCAGAGACACAGCTAGGGAAAAGGTGTGCCTCCTGCTCCACTGGCTGAACAAGGATGGGACACTGACTCAGGCTCAATTCCTTCCCCATGAGCCCTCCCAGCACCAGGGAGAAACACAAGCATTACAATGAACTGACCCATATTAAATGTTTTGGATCTGCTCATCAGACTACAACAGTTCTTTCCACCTTGGTGATGCTTACTGACTACAAATCAAAAAAAAAAACCCAACCAAACCATGCCTGCTTTCCTTTTCTAGAAGTGACACTTTTATATTGTTCCCTTCAGTGTTCTACTTAATGAAAAAAATTGATATTTCCCTTCCTGAAATCTGGGTAAACTAAGTATTGGAAGTTTTGCGCAGGAAGGATAATGTGGTGGCTGCTCAGCTCAAGCCTTTGCTGGCTTCTGGACACCTCCAGCTGCCCTCCCTCCCCTGCTCCATGACATCTATATCACAGAATCACAGAACAGTTTGCAATAGAAGGGACCATAAAGATCATCTCATTACACCCCCCTGCCCAGGTTTACCTCCCACCAGCCCAGGTTGCTCAAAGCCCCGTCAAACCTGGCCTTGAACACCTCCAAGGATGGGGCAGCCATAGCTTCCCTTGGCACTCCAGAGAACTGCCCAGTACTTTGAAGTTCTCCAAAAGGATTTGTGTACCAGTGTCTGTCCATCCTCTTAGCTCAAGGCACATCCCAGCAGGGGTAAATGCATCCATTTGTGCAAGTGGTGCAGGAAGGTGGGCTTGGTTCCCTTCACAGCATGGCTGGCCAGAGATGGACCCTACTTGATGAAGAATGAAAAAGCATCCAAGGACCCCGAGGTACCTGTCCAGTGTGGAGAGATTTCTTTCCTTTTCGAAAGGACTAATGACAAAAACCAAGGGGAAGAAACAAGAAATATGGACAAATGCCTCCAGGAAGGGTGGGAAGGTGCTGTGGAGCCTCCACAGGGCTGATGGAAGGAGAGTGGTGCAGGGTCCTGGGGTCTGAGCTGGGCAGACACAAGTGCCAGCAGCAAGGGGGCAAAGTGGTAGAGCTGGGAACATCCCCTGGCAGCTGAACATCCCACAGACTTGGTGGCACAACACAGGCTGAGTACGCCATTATAGAAGGCTGAACCTGGGAAAAGGGAATAATGTGGCATTACTATACATCAAAGATGTATGTATAAAGCTGAATATAGAGGAAAACAAAAATATAGAGAGGTGAAATCAAGCAGACTAAGAAAATGAGTTCTGCCTAGGTGTGTAAGCCTAGATAAAAACATCCCTATGTCCATGAAAGTCTAGATTAACTCATCGGGACAGATAAGCATATATGAGATTATATGTGAGACGGTTAAATTGTTCTATATCTTTTATGCTTTAAATATTTACAGAAGAGTTAACTGTGACTAAATTACTATTAGCAGCAAGGGGCTAGGAACAAGAACAGAATCACAATGTTGAAAAAGACAGCATGAGAATATTCAAATTGTTAAGGTCTGATAAAACTTGCCCTGGAGGACATAAGGAACTGGCCACTGTAATTTCTTACCCGTTAGTAATTATCTCAGAAAACATATGGAGTTTGGGTGAGGTACTTATGGACTGGAGCAGGACGAAGCATAGTACATGACATTAAAAAGGGAGAAAGGAAAATACACTGGTCAGTCTGACTGATGCCTCAAAAGATACAAAATGAAATTATTACACAATCACATGTTAAGCATCTCAATGATAACATGTGAAAAGGAGCAGAGGATTATACAAAATAACATGTGATAAGGAGCATCAAGGATTCGCCAATAATACAACATGCTGAACTGGTCTAATTTCCATCAATGATGCAGTAGCCTAGCTGAAAACAGGAAGCGGTAGATATGGTTTGTCTTCACTTTCATGGGGTTTTGATGCATCCCACGGGACAGGCTCTTCAGGAAACCCAGGCGATGGAGCGCAATTGAAACATCGCAGAGGTGGATGCCCAACTGGTTGGAAAACACTGAGAGTGGGGATTGATCTGCTGGTGTCAAACTCCTGTGAGGTCTGTCGTGGGTCAGGGCCTGGTCAATATTTTCACTAGCCACCAGGCTGATGATTATGCTTATTAAATGCTGAAATAATAACAGAGAGCAAAGGGCTGCAACTGTTTTGAAGAAGATGATCAGAATTTAAAATAAAACTCAATCACATAGAAATTACTTGAAATGGATAAAATGCAATTCAGTGAAGGCAAAAACAAAGTGGGTAACCTGCAATGCACAAACACCATGTGGAAACTGCGGATGGAGAGCAGTACGGCTGGTGGGGAGATTCGATGGGTGACTGCTTGGTTCGGTGGGAGCCTTCTGCTGCTGTGGGCCAGGCAAGGTGGCCCGCATAAGGCAGGGACAGTCACAACACTGCTCTGCTTGGCCTGGGGGTGGGGATTCCAGCCAAAGATTTGGGCTGGTCGTCAAAAGGGGGAGGTATCAAACAGGAGAAAGTCCAAAGGAGATGCCTGCAAGTTCAGTTAGAGGTTTGAAAAGCATGAGCTGCAAGATGAGGGAGAGCAAACCTAATCTGTCTAGGTCTGGCAGGGAGAAGCCTAAGCAGGGATGTGAGAACAGCCTTCTAAATTACTAAAAATCACTAGAAAGAGATTAGTGATCATTTATTCTCAGGTGCACCAAGTGTATTTTGTGCCGTAATTGGCTCAGTTTGCATCTAGAGAGATTTAGGGTAGGTATTAGGATTGCAAGAATTTCTCTGGGCCATATCACGAAGTATCAAAGGCTGGCTGGGATGTAGCTGCTCCAAAACAGCACGCAGAAGAGCAGCTCCCCGCAGTCCCACTTGCAGACTCCCTTTGGGGCTGCAAGGCACCCTGGAAGGACCACGCTGTAGAGCCTGCCCCGGTAAATTAGGGCTGGGCAGAGCCATGTCCGAGCACCTAGCACTGGGGGTGAGGGAGCAGGGCAGAGAGGAGGCAGCAGAGGGTCTTGCCTGCCCCCTTGCCATGGGAGAAGGAGGTCTTTGCCCAGTGTCAGAGGGTGGAAATCGTTTTGGTGAGCTGCGCCGCTGAATAGGAAAACCAGCTCCATAACTGTACCTCCAGTTCTCCCCTTTTTGAAACATCATCCTTTCCTCTCCTATCTCTCTGTGCCTCTCTATTGCACCTCCTCCACTATCTTTCTTCTCCTGCACCCCTCCTGCTCTCCATCTTCCCCATCCCTCCAGCTGCACTCCTCCTCCTTTCCACTCTCTCCCTCTTTATTCTCATTCCTTCTCACACCAGCTTTTTAATTCAGCAGCGAGACATTTCCATTTGAATCGCTTTCCTGACTCCATCCAGAAGAGGAGAGGAGGCAGGGTGCTGCAGCCTGCCCTAGCCCCACATTCATTAGCATCACACAGAGGGGGCTGGCTGTCACCAGGGAGCCCACTCTGCATTGCTGGCAGCTTCCTCTCCCCTGGCGAGATGAGCTGGTGCTCAGGCTAACCCTGCTGGGCCACCGAGCAGGCACTGCTCCCCTCGGTGTGTGGAGAGGCAGTGGCCATGAGTCTCGCCTGGAGACAGCCTGAGCACTCCCCATTGGCATCCCCAGACGAGGAAAAGCGGACTCTGCAGCCACCCATTTCCCGGGGGTCTGCTGGGTCTACAGGCTGCTGTTCTGTGGGTACAAGGCACACACATCTGCGCCATCTCTATGGGATCCCTGTCTGTGCCGGGGGTGGTACCGGGCTGCTGCGATGTGCACCTCGGGGCTAGAGGTGTCTCTGACTCTCAACGGGGCAGCTCCTTACTTTTTATGAGCCATTTCTCACCAGTGGTGCTACAAGAAGCACTGTCTTTGTCCCCCTGTATTCAGCACTGGTGAGGCCACACCTCAAGTGCTGTGTCCAGTTCCTGCCTCTCACGACAAGAAAGACATTGAGGTGCTGGAGCGTGTCCAGAGAAGGGCAACGGAGCTGGTGAGGGGTCTGGAGGACAAGTCCTATGAGGAGCAACTGAGGGAGCTGGGGGTGTTCAGCCTGGAGAAAAGGGGGCTGAGGGGAGACCTTCTCGCTCTCTGCACCTCCCTGAAAGGAGGGGGTAGAGAAGTGGGGTTGGTCTCTTCTCCCAGGTAACAGGTGATGGGACAAGATGAAATAGCCTCAACTTGCACCAGGGGAGATTTAGATTGGATATTAGGAAAAATTTTTACACTGAAAGGGTTATTAAGCATTGGAACAGGCTGCCAGGGGAAGTGGTTGAGTTGCCATCCCTGGAGGTATTTGAAAGACAGGTAGACATAATGCTGAGGGACATGGGTTAGTGGTGGTTTTTGTCAGAGTTAGGCTGATGGTTGGACTTGATGACCTGAAAAGTCCTTTCAACCTGGGCGATTACATGATTCTGTGATCTCTGCCCTTGTGGTCAGCCTGGGGACCCCCCTGCTAATCAGGCACCTCAATGGCAAAGGCAAGAGATGAGTGTGGTGAGAAGGATCATCTGGAGGAGGGTGGATGTCTGTAAGATCTGCTGTCTGGGCAGAGCCATCAGACGACCTTTCTACCAGACAGTAGATTTGGTAGGAGCAAAGGTTGGGGTGGGGGCACACAGCCGACCACCCTCTCCACCTCTTTTTCTCTTCTCTTGAGGGTCATTTGGGTGCTCAATCTTGCAGAGCTCTACCTCTCTCCCTTGTAATCTTGCAGTCCACCCAGGCTAAATAAGATTTATTATCTCCCCAGTACTAGGTGGACACACAGGCAAATAGCTTCCAGCCTCACAGAGTGTTTCTTTCCTTCTGTATCAGCCGCTGGTTAATGGTTAACTTTCATGACTTTTCCTCCTGGCAAACAGGGAGCCCTTCAACATTTTCTTTAACCTCTTGGTTAAAGAAAAACTTAGAGCCGACTGGAATCTGATGAACTTCCCTCCATGCTAGGTGGAACTGGTGCCCACTTTGCAGGTGCCTCCGTGCGGGTGCAATGGCAGAAGGACAGGACAACACAACCCCAGGCCGCAGCCGCCAGTGGCACGGTGCAGGAGGGCATCTGGGGAGGGTTCACTTTCACCTGGAGGGTGTAAAAACTCAGGCTGATGGAGGGCTACAGACGCAGCTGAGTATGTGGGGGGCCTGCAGCGACTGGCGGTTTGCCATCAGGAAAAGGGCTACAGTCCCCATTGGGCTGTAAATCAAAATTCCACCCATCTCCTTCTCCAGGGACAGTGAGTGGAAAGGGGGTTGTCTGTACGCAGGGGAGCCCCAAGCCCTTTACCAGTAAGTGCACAAGACACCCTCCGGGTGCAGGCGGTTACTGCCAAGGCATCGGGTGCTGGCAGCTCCCTGGGAGCTGTGGCCATCGGCTCCCGCATCACGGGATTAAAACGGGTGCTCAGGTTTCTGTGCACCGTCTCTAAAAGCAGAGCTGTGTTGTGGTTTTGGCAAATTGGCCAGTGGCCGGTGACAGATGCTTCCCCCAGCCTCTCATACACAGAGAGGAGGAGGAGAGATAAAGAGAGATTTATGAGTTTAGAAGAAACTAAATGACTTTAATGAAATAGTAATAATAAAATAAAAAGGAAAATAATGAAATAGATACAGTATATACAAAACCGTATTAAGCTCTCAGGATGACGTCACCGGCAGGCACTGGGTCAGTCCCAGACTGGACTCAGCAACGGGTAGGAACTGAATTCCACAGCTGGAGTCAGGAACACATAGATCGGGATCAAAGGCAGAGGAACAGACAGGGTCCTCCTCGGATGTCAGCCATTTAAGGTAGAGAGTTGACCCTTTGATCCCCCAGCTTTTACACTGAGCATGGGGCAGACGGGATGGAATACCCTGTTGGTCACTTTTGGGTCACCTGTCCCGTCCGCTCCTCCCCGCAGGTGGGACCCCTCTGCGCTTTTCCGCTTCCGACCTTCTAATGGAGCAAATAACAAAGTGAGCTGACCTTGGTTGTTACAGCAATAAGTATAAGCAAGAGCCTCTGTGCATACCATTCCTTGGCACAAACTGTCAATGTTGGTCTTATCACTCTGAAAACAGACCATTTTTGACACAACATGCTGTTAATTTCAGAGAGTTAGAAGAGGCCTAGCTAAGAAGTAAAATTACAGAACAGAAAGTTGACTCTGTTTTGCCTCAAACCAGGACAAGCTGTTACCCAGAAATTTATGTTTGAAAGAGGGTCAGATTCTGCTGGTAACAGTGCAGAGGGGCAGAATATTTTGCGATCTTGTTTGTGCTCCTCTGATGGCCATTCGCAAACCGTCCCCACTTGGTGACCCTCGGACCATACAAGCAGAGCGACGGGGGCTGCCCTTGGATGGCAGCAGCACGGCACGGCACCGCGTCCCGTCAGTCCTCACCGGCGCGTTAAAATATCACTTGATTTCCATTCTCTCTGCCGTGATGGAAAAAACAAACAGGCAAAGAGGCTTTGCGCTTGGGTTGTTAAATTTTCATGGCAATTTAGCAAGGCTGGTTGAGAGTCATTTTCCAGCTAATTTCAGTTCCTTCGTGCCCCTCCTGGGCTGCAGGGCCTGGGCTGCAAATGTAACAGCAGGTAGCTGCTCGTTTGCTGCTCAGAGCCTTGTCATGGAATAAAGCTGACTTGGGAAACGTTGTTATCAGCATTTGATAAGAGATGATAATGCTAATTTTGCTCCTAAAATCTTTTCCTTAATAGAAATGATCAGCTCATATTTATGCCAGCAAATACAGCTGCAAAGAGCTCACGCAGTCAGAGAATATCCACCTTCTGCAGCTGAAGGAGAGGAGAGGTTTACATGGATCATGAGGACTACTGCTAATGTGGCTTTTTGAAGGAAATTCTCCCTTTGGAGGATAAATCAGCATCTAGCTGTTAGAAATCGGGCCCTGATCTCCCATGGGATGTGTTGTCCCACCTCTGCCTGAGGGACGGGCATCTGCCAGTCCCTCGGATGCAGCTGGCTTTGGTCCCTACAGGAACCAGGAGGCAGGACCCGGCTCTGCTCCAGTGCCCAGCATGGGCTTGGGCTCAAGGTCTGACATTTGGAGTGCTATTTTTGAGGATGCCTGCAAGAGTCTCTTGCCGGAAAACATCTCTTCCAGGGCATCAAGTCTAGGTGGGCCAAAGCATCCCAGCCTATGCTTGATTCCTGAATCCTGCTGAAGTCCGGAACAGCGTGACCTGCTGAGTCGTCACCATACACGTCCCAGGGTGCGATCAGTGCTTGCAGATATGGGCAGCCCACATTTCTCATTAAGCACGTGTGTCCTCGAGGCTCAGCGGGACCCAAGGCAGAGCACGTATGGCTCCACAGCGGGGATGCCGGGGCTGCTGCCAGGGAGCTTGTGTTCCAGGGGCATGGGCAGACCTGCAGACCTTTTGCAGGGCATATTCTTATTTTTGCAGCAATCAGGAGAGAGTTTTCCAGTGTGCTCCAGCCCTTGCAGCACTGCAAAGCATAGTCCTTGACTCCACACAGCTCACTGACTGCTTTCTGTAGATCCAGCCATTAACCTTTCTCCTCTGCCCAAACAAATGGATGTGTCTGCAGGGCCTTTGGAGCTGGTAATCAATGCCAGCCAGCACCGGCGGGGGCACAGGGGAAGTGAGGAACCAGGTGGTGATGGGGAGGACCACGTCAGCCTGTTTTTTCTGTGTCTCATCTGGCCGCCGGGGTACCTGTGAGCCAGGAGGATTAGTGGCACCATGGGGCTGGCGGTGCCCTGGCAGCCCTGGCACTGGTGCTTCTGCCAAAGAGCAAGGGCTGAAAAATGTGTCTTATGTTCAAAGCACCAAAGCCGAGGATACAGGATGAATCCCTCAGTGCTCCCACAAGCCAGCCCAACTGGTTTAGGCAAAGAGGAAATCACTGGCATTTCTGTGTTGGTGCTTACGTCTGGTCCAGGTCTCACATAGAACAGCCTCAATTTTAGCATGTCAGGGCTTTCAGAAATTAGACTCTTTGACTGACTCCAGCAATCTGGGCTTGTCCACGTGAGCCCATTCAGGGCAAAGCCTGCCAGCGCTGCCCGCTCACCAGGGCCATTAACCATCATCTTCCTGTGCCTAGTCCTGAAGGAAGGAATCTAGCACCCTCCCTGGTCCCCTCCAGGGCAGGGAAAGGACAGCACAAGTGTTGAGCGTGACAAGGAGATATGCAAGGGGTGGAGTAGATCCTCCTGGACCCAGATGACCATTGCACTGGGGATGCCCAGCCCTTCTCATTGTGAAAGACAAGAGCTCATCCCCAAAGGCATCCAGCTGTCGGCATCAGCTGGTGGTCCCTGTGCCAGCCACTTGCAGGGGCAGCTCTGCCGCCCGGCTAGGCTCCTCACCAACATCTCACAACAGTGATCAGCGAGGGCTTGATCCAGTCAAGTGCCAGCTACCCACATCTGCCCCTCAAACTGGCGAACTGGAGTGTGCCACTGAGCCCAGGGTCTCTGTAGCCACCACCAGAACTGCAGTCCCCAGCCCCTCACCCAGGGCATTTCAGGCAGGACCAGGGATCAGGAGAGGTTCCTCCTGCACCCTCTCGCCCTGCCCAGCGTACCCGCCACCGTGGCCACACGGACTCCGCTCCTGCCAGCAGTGAGCTTTGGAGGGGGACCAGCTGGCAGTGTGGAGCCTTCATGGCTCTGATCCCTCCTCGGCAGCCCCCTGCTTTCCTCCCTGAGCCCGTGCTCAGCCCCCAACCCATGAAGCTGGGGCTGGGAGAGCCTCGGGCAAGCCCTGCACTGTCTGTGAGGAGTTGAGCAAGACCACGGCAACCATGAGAGCCCTGGACAGGGACCAGAGCTGGCCACTGGGCAAGCTGGCCCCACAGGCCCCTTCCCTTCTTTTCACTGCTGGTCCCATTAAGCAGCATCAGCTGAATGTGGCAGAAGGCTGGAAGTCTCAGCAATACAAATAAATACCCTAAAAAGAGCACCACACCCTCAAGCCTGATCCTGCACTGCTGGGAGAGGCTCCAGCCAGGTGCTGGACACCCCTGGCAGGGACTGCCTGTGCATGGATCTTTATTTTCCAAATATTACTCATGACCCTGAATGTGATGAGCAATAATAAGGCTGGGATCTCACTGTGTGCTGCTGACAGGGTGCCTGGGCCAGGGAAATTGGCTGTGGAGGTGTTTGAAGTGCTTTCACAGCGTGTGGGGGGGGCTGAGCCCTGGCAGCCCCACGGCTGCTCACTGCTCTCTGTGCCCTTGGCCATGAGGTCGAGGGCAGCTCGTGCCAGAAGCTGCGGTGGAGTTTGCTTGGAGTCCAGGGAGGCAGGAATCTGGGACAAAACAGGGTTTGTTTCCCCAGCCGTGACTTCTCTCATCAGCTCAGCTGTGGGCTTGTGTTCCCACATCTCAGTGGGGTAGCATCGCCCAGGAGGATGCTCCTCTCATCCCGTGGCATTTCTGGGGTGGAGGCCAAAGCTCCTGTGTCCTCACTGGAGCCTTGCTGTGGACCTGACAACCCCCTTCTTGTGCAGCTTGTGGAACTGGGTCCCGTGGGGAGAGCTACTGCTGGCCAGGGCTGCAGGGGAGGAGAGCTTAGCGAGACTCTATGGCATCCATCTTTGCGTTGGGGTGGATGTACGTGGGGAGAGGGTGAGCCAATGCCTCTCTGCTGAGGGGCCAGCCCCAGGCCCGGCTCGGGGATGCCCAGGATAAGTGCAACAGTGAGGAGGCGATGGTGCGGGATCTGGGCCCCCGGGAGGGTGCAGAGCTCCCTGCATCATCCTGCCCACATGCCATTCCCAGGAGTTCTGATGGTCCCAGCTGGGGGCTGTTGGTCCGAGGCTGTGGGGAGCGAGCGAGGCACAGACAGTCTCCCTTGTGCCACGGGAAGGAGAGGAGAGCTGGTCCCCAGGGTTCAGCAGCAGTTTGTCCCCAGCTGGGGCTGGGGTCTACTGAGGCCCCTGCGCTGCTCTCCTGGCCATGAGCACAGCCAGTGCTGGGGGGACAACCACAAGCCTATCACTGGGGATTTGGCCGCTAATCCTCTCTGGAAGAGATGGCTGTAATCTAGTAATATTGGCTCAGGCTTTTCTTATTAACTTCTCCCAGCCTGCCAGATGCTTCTGGCCAGCACATCCAGTGGCGAGGGACTGCCTTCTCTCCGCATCTTCTCAGGTGTTTGGAGTAGGGAAATGGGGTGAACCGCACAGCACTGGGTAAGTGTCAGGTTGGTGGGGTGATGCTGGGGCTCAGTTCACAGGAATCCCTCCCTCATTAGGGGCATTAGACCACTTGGGAGCAAGCCCTGTGCTCCAGGAAAAGTATGAGACAGAGCCACTTGGAGAGGGCAGTGAGGAGGCGGGTATGTCTCTGCTTTGGGAGACCAGAGAGGGCCATGGCGTCTGACCCTGCATCACCACCTAAAACAGCAATGCTGGCCCAGCTTTCTCCATGGGTCTCCCTGGAAATGTACTGGCTGGAGGGGGGGCTGACCGGGGCAGGACACTTGCCACGCTGCAATGGGCCAGGGCTGTCAGTCAGGCAGGAGAGCGGGCTTGGGGAGCGCTGCTGGGGCAGGAGCCCTCCCTCGCCCTTGGGGCGGCCGCCCGTGTGGGTCCAGCAGCACCAGCGGCTGCCCTGCTGCGGCTGGCGTGTGGATGGAGGGAGCAGGCAAAGCTCCTGCTTCCAGCACCAGCAGTGCCAGTAAAACCTGTGATCCAACCAGGCTTGGATCTGGCTGTTTGAGGGCTCCCTGGTGTCCCTGACTCTCTCTGCTGCTGGTGAGTTGTCTGGGAGAGGCTCTCCTTTCCCAGGAGCTGCAAAGCTCCAGTTTCCGTCAGAGATGGACCAAAGGCTGATATTCCTGAGGGCTGGGACAAAGCAGTAGGAACTCAGTCTTGGAGACTGCCTGGGATGCAGTGGGGAGTGAGTTAGGTGCCCGTCAAGGGGAGAGCCTGCCCTGCCTGTCTGCCACCAACCCCCTGCCTGACAAGACCTGGGCCACACACACCATCTGGGCAAAGCCTGGCTCAATACAAACTCTTGCGGGCAGAGCAAACTAAACCCTTTTCATGCCTTTGACAGATCCCATGTCACAATAGTAAACAGCACGGGCTGGGCGCTAACAAGCAAAGGATGCTCCAGCTGCAGCAGACATCTCTCTGTCACAGATGGGAGAGCAGGCTCTGGTCTGGTCAGGATCACCTCTCCTGCCTGGTGGAAACTGCTCCAAGCACTCATTTTGCAATTGGTGCTGCCTAGGGCTAGGCAATCAAGTCCATCCTGGTTGCTCCCTGCCTGCGGGACATGCTGTGGACCAGTGGCTCTGCTGTCCTGGAGGTGGTCCTCAGGGGTGGCCATTCTGGTTCTTCCCTGTTCCCCAAGCACATCTGCTCCTGCCCAGCTTCCCACTGGCCATACACTGGCAGCGTCCATCCTGCCCACTCTGTGCTCCAGGTTCAGGATGAGGAAGTTTGCAAGATACTGCTGGAGCTGTCAGGACAGGGGTAGACCAATTTGAAATAAATCCCCTCCTTCTTCCCAAAAGAAACTTGGGCTGTAGCTGACCTAATCCCACCTAAGTAATCTTGGCATGCTATGCCAGCCGCTGCAGCACAGGGGCTGTAAGCACTTTAATGCCTCTCCTGGAAAAGAAGATGAGACTCAGGGCTTCTCCACAGGGTTAAAGCCAAAAGGCCAAGAGCCCCAGTAAAGTGCTTGCTGGTGAGGAGTCTCCTATGCCAACAGGCTTCTGGCTGCCAATACCATCCACATCACTGTTCTGCTCAGAGAACTCCTCCCAAGTGCCCTGCACGCTCTTCCCCAGTGACTGCTGCCCCGCTGGTGACTAACAGCATGATTTTGGCTGTTGGGAAAATGGGGGAGACCGGTCTCCTTTTATTCAGGGGAGGGGTTGGAGCACCCTCTAGCACTGGGATCTGCTTCTGATCAGTGTAATGTCTCCAAGTAAATTTCTGGCACGTACTCTGGGATCTTTGACAGGAGATGGGAACCATGTGTATCCTACAACCAAACCCATGAGTACCTTGCCAACATCCAGACCTCAGTACAGAGTGTTTAGGACCAAACGTGGCTTTAGCAGAGGTTTTGCAAGCTATTCAGCCCTCCCCACATGCTGATCCCAGGACTAGAGTCCTTTTTCATTGTCCCTGGCAAGTCTGTGCAGCACAGCCCGCACAATAATGTCCCTCAGCCCAGGTGGTTTTATGTCATTGTATCCAGGGGAAAAGTTTTCATGGATTCCCTTTATTCAGAAACATCCCAGGAAGATACTGTCAGTAACCGTGGGGTGTACTAATTGCTTTGAAGATACTGGAGGGAAGCCTCTGCTCCTTGTCACCCATGCCCCTACAGCAACTTCTCCACCTCTCTTCATCGGCAGGGAAGGGGATTCTGCCCATTTCTTCCTTAGCTTCAGCCCAGGTACGGACAACAGTCTCCTGGGAACCCTTGGCAGAGAAAGTGTTGTTCTTCCCACACCCATCCCAAATCCTTCCTCTATGAAACTGAGTCTCAAATGTGTCTTAAGCCCACAGACATTCACTGACATCATGCATGAAGCTGAAAGAGGTCCAAAGAGGGCTGCAAGCCCAGCTAGGGTCAGAAGAACCTGCCTTGCAGCAGCAGACTGAAGAACTTCAGCCTGCTGGGTTTCTCCAGGAGAATGGCCAGAGGTGCACATGGGAGCCGCAGGCACCAGCTTGGGGACAGGCTGTAACCTGTAACTAAAGGTACATCCAACAAGACCTAGTGGCTGGAAATTGGAGATACTTCAATTGTGGCTGAGATGCTGCTCATAGAGTGGAGGTCATTAACTTCCCCAGGACAGTGGTGAGTTCCCCATCACTCCTCAGCTGGTTGTCCTTCCCACTGACACACACCTGCCCAGACACCAGTCCTGGCCCTCTTGGGAGGCTGTGGGCCAGGTCTCCAGGCTTTGCTGAGCAAGGCACCACTGTAGTAGTCCCACATGGCTTGATGCCTTTTCTACCTAAACAGATCTTTAGATCGTTCTTGACTTTCTCTTGATTTGTTTTCTGCCATCCCAGCCTTTAGGTTTCACGTTTTCCTGTCTTTGCTGTATACAGAAGTGTTAGAAGCTGAAATTTTCACATAGTCACCTGGCTCCACAAGCTGGGACACTAGGGGTTGTAACTGGTAATCTGAAATTCAGAACAGATGGCTTTTTTTTTTGTGAGGGGTGTTCCCTTCATGCCTGTGATTCTTAATAGAAAAATCCATACAGACTCCAATCGTTTGCCCTGAGAACTAATAGCTTGGGCAGCATGAGAGATTATATGGTACAAAATCAGGTTCTTGGGCAGAAATAGCGTTTTCTGCTGGTGCAGTCCCCCAGATCAGCACTCCTGCTGCAACACTGTAATTAATATTGCACCCTCCTCTGCGGGTCCCCAAAACAGAGTGATTTAGGACAGTCAATGTTAAGGACCATCCTTCTAACGAGGGCAGCTGAGAGGTATAGCAGCCACGTGAGAGGACAAGACGCTTCGTTGTGGGGGGGCTGCAACATCAACCTCATCTTTCCTGACTCAGAGCGGTGACGTGAGCAGAGGGGTTAGCAGGATGCTCAGCGCTTTGCCCCTTGTTCTTCATCTTTCCCCTTTTTCTCTCTCTTTGGTGCCACAGGTTTCTGCTGGGGGGTCTCAGCTGCTCTCAGTGGGGCAGGCTGGTGTCAGACTCATCTTTGTTCAATCCCTGCAATCTTCAATCTGGTGGTTAATTAAGCTGTAAGAGCCTTCCCTTTAATCAGAGCGTGTCAGACCTGTGCCAGGGGCTCCTCTCAGGAGAACCACACTTTCCTGGCAGTGCCGGGATGGAAAGGCACAGGATATCCCATTGCTCTGCCTGTCGTACAGAGACTTGGCCTCTCTACGTTCCTAAACAGGATGGGACTGATGCTCTCCAGGGACTCGCAGCCCAGGATTGCATCCAGATGGTCCATGCAGAAAGCCCAGTTAAGGAAGGAGAGGCTCCCATGGGGCTCTCTTCTGCATGGGGCAGGACATGCCCTTCCTCCTTCCCCTGGCCACTCACAAGACAGGAGCCGTCTGTTGACAATATCATCAGTCTCTTTGCTGGTGGCTCCTAATCCCACTTGCAGACTTGCTGGGGACCCCATCTGCCCCCCAGGCCTGCTGAGATGGCCACAGCACAAGTGCTTTCTATGGTTACTGCGCTTCTTGTCACAGCTCTGTTGGGTGGCATCAGGCAACCCACGTCCTGCCCCGGCTCTCAGGGTCCTTGCCTGTAAATTAGGCAAAAAAATCCTTCCTCCCTGTCCCTGGGGCTGCTGCAATTCTGTCTCCCACAGTCGTCCTACCCCTGCAAGGTGTCAAGGTGGGATGTGTCATAACTGTTACTCGGGTCATTAATCTCTTTGAGTTAAATTAAAAAAAAAGAAAAAACAACGCATTTCCGCCCCTTTTGTTCCTACTTCTCCACCATGTACAAAACTATCTGAAGTTGTGTCCTACTGCAGGCATTAACAGCCTTTGAGTACTGCTCCTTGGGAAGCAGAGGATGAAGGCAGTGGGAAGCCTGCTCTTCCCCCAAGTCTTCAGGCCTCCAGACACACAGGGATAATAAGGGCTTGATGTGATGTCTCTGATGGCACCTCAGTCCCAGGGACTTCTTTGAACTTTGGATCCCACCCAGATAGCCTGGTGGAAGATGGCACCAAGAGCTGGAAATGTTTTCTTTGGATGGAAACCTTTACCTGGAGATGCTGGAGGGGAAGCAGCCTGAGCTCACCATTGTGTTCCCATCACCCAAAATGTATGAAGGGCAGAAGGTGCCCAGGAGCCCTGCGCCAGCAGCTGTGGTCCCTCTCCCGTGAGGTGGCCATTTCTATGAGCCTGCGGGCACCCCCAGGCCTCCCTGCGGGCACAACTTTGCCGAGGGGGATGGAGCCGAGGAGCACACAGGGAGCATCTCACTAATCCCAGCTGGCAGCCAGCTCCCCGAGCTGCACAAAGGGCCTTTTCATGCCCTGCATAAACAAGTGAGAGGCATGAAAGGTTGTTATCGCAGAGCATCAGCACTAGCAGCAGCTCAGGCGGGGATTCCCAAAATAGCCTCCTCCCAAAAGCATAGACATGTACACCCCTTTTTCCCTGCTGCTGGGCTTTATGGAATAAAGATTTTGGGTGCACCCAGCTCCCGGGCTGAACGCTGTAGCCCGAGAGCTGGCTCACCCCTGGGCCACCAGTGCCTCCTGCCAGGGAAGGCAGAGCTGGCAGGGCACCAGCCCACATGTGTGCCTGCGTGTGCCCACACACACGTGCACGGTCACGAGTGTTGGAAGTGAGGAAGAACACAACCATGCTTCAACTTCTGCTGCGTCCTTGTGCTTGTAAGTCTGATGAAGAACACTCTGCGAGGATAATAACTGGTGGTGTGCTTCCCTAACACTGGTGTTGCAAGGGTGAATTACCAGTTTGGTCTGTGCTCGAAAGGTGGAGCTCCAAGGTGTTCTTTCTTGGAGGCGGTTTCATCTTCATAGCTGCACCTATGAAGCTGGATCCCTAGCTGCACCCCTATCTCACCTATCTTCTCCAAAGAAAAGCAGGTTTCCGTGTAGAAATACACCCCAGGGCTGCTACTGGAGGACGTGCTGATCCTCTTTGCTTTCTGTCATGTAAAGCCAGGCCAGAGTCACTACAGAGTTAAATTGTAAGGGGAAAACATGCTGGAATAAAAGAGGTTGGACACTCTCAAGGAGATCAGAGAATCACAGAGTGGTTAGAGCCGTAAGGAACCTTAAAGACCATCTCATTCCAACCCCCTGCCCTGGGCAGGGACACCTCCCACCAGCCCAGGCTGCTCCAAGCCCCGTCCAACCTGGCCTTGAACCCCTCCAGGGATGGGGCAGCCACAGCTTCTCTGGGCAGCCTGTGCCAGGGGCTCATCCCCCTCACAGGAGAGAATTTCTTCCTGAGACCTCATCTAAATCTCTCCTCTTTCAGTTTAAAATTTTCCCCCCTTTTCCTATCCCTCCACTCCCTTATAAAGAGTCCCCAATAGAGATCTGACAAGAGCCCAGTGACCAAACCTGTCCTAACATTGAACCATGAAACATCTGCAATCCCTTGCAATTTATGCCAGTATTTATTTGTGTAGCTTTTGTCTTTTCTTGCATTGTTGTTTCAAGTAGATTCTGATCGACAATGGCAATCTGGCCAGGAGATCCTCACTTGAGTTGCAAAAACAACCTGACTCCTGAGAGAAGGATTCCCTGGAGCTGCCGCCCAGCAGCAAGAAGGACTCACAGGCTCCTCCAGCCACATCGCCATTGGGGGAGGCTCAAAAGATTCCCTTGAGCACCACTGGGCAGCAAAGGTCTCTGGTGTCCAACAGGCAAGGGGAGAGGCACTTCCACCCAGCTGCACAATGGCTGGGTTTGGTGTTTAAACATCTCACTTTTCTGGAAATGTATTTGGTTTATTTGAAAAAATTAACTGAACAAACGTCAGCTCCCTTATATTTCTTTAAATTCTTTAAATTTCCTGTTAAGCTCCTGAAAACCTTATAAAGATCACGTTTCCTCAGTGTTTCCTAGGGGAAAACAAAAAGTCTTACTGTCCCCTCCCTGCCACCCCCTCTGCAATGTGTGGCCGGAGCAGATCTCTCCATCGTTCCCATCGCTGCAGCAGGAAGCTGGGAGTGATGCAGGAAAGCTCATTTGACTGTTATCAAATAACCAGAAGAGAGTCCAGCACATGGTGAGGTGAGGAATAGCTGACAGGTGATTATTTTGCAGATTAAGTTCTTTTCCTCATTTCCGAGAGGAGGGCTGTACAGCCACGGATGGGCATCAATTGCATTTTCTGTGTCTTCAGGACTGTTGAAGAGCTCACAGTTTTAGCTTGGCGGTAACTGGAAGACAGTTCAGGCTGGGCTGTTGGCACCAGTGTGAGAAGGGGAATGAAGGAGTCGTTGAAGGAATTTCTTCCACACGTTCCTCTTCTGGCTCCTTGGCTTTGCAAGGGGAACACTCCCTGTGGTGGCTACTGGGGAACTAGACCAAGGATATCTGTGCTCATAACTCTGCCAATGTGGTCACCCACTGACTTATTTGACCCAAATTCACTGAAGAATGAATTTAACATTTACATTTCCTAGATTTTCCTAGATTTTATAACATGATCCATTGAGCAAAATTTGCTGTTTTTCCTTTGAATGACCTGAAAGATGAAAACAGGCAGCAACAGTCCTCAAGACACTGCACAGAGCTACAATTGCCATTATTTTTTGTAACAGCATGGTGCAGCTTTTCTCCTGTTCCCTGCAAATTCGGCTCTGCAAGGCACATGGATGACGTCACTTGCAGTGCAGCCACCCTGGTAGCAAGGTGAAGGACCTATTCAGCTTCATCCCCTCACAACGCACAGTGATGGAGGGCCAGAGGTGAAAACCATGGCTGCAAGGGGAATCTGAGCAGCCGGTTGAAATGTCTTTTATTTGTAAATGAATGCCCTCCCTCAAGCTTGGCTCTGATGCGGTGGGTTGGTTTTTTTCCAAGAGGTTTCTGCTATTTACCCAACTTTCCAGCTGGGCTTCTCCAAGGCACAAAGAAGCAGGACCTGCCTGAGTTTGTACAGTGAGTCAACAGCTCGGCAGGGGATTAGAGCCCACAATCCTGCTGGCATCGCTGCCTTGGCTCCAGCCACTGGACCATGCAGCCCCATTTTGTTCCTGGTACTCTCCACTGGTATGTGGTTTGTCAGGAAAAAAGCCTCAGTGTGGCTAATAAAGGAGGTGCTTTAGAAAGCAGTAGAAAAAAGCCTGCCTCGTCCCAGCACTTCGTCCCATTCCTGCTGGCGCAGGGCTCAGGCTCCCTGTGTAAGGGGGAATGGCAGGTTCCCGAAGGCTGGTGGAGTGGGAAGCTGGGGAACAGCATCCGCAGGCAACCGGCACAGGGCGCTGGCACCCACCGCTGCCAGGCAGGAGACTGTGTGCTGACACACGGTGAGGAGCTGCCCAGGGCCAGCCCTGGCTTGCTGAGGACAAGCAGAGGCAGCCAGGTCAGAGCTTCCCTGCTGGTCAGAGTCCCCAGGCCTCCCTCCCACCGCTGGAGACCTGCTTTTGCCGGGGTCCCACACAGAGCTGCACCCTTCGCCCTTTAGAGGACCAATACAGGAGCTAATGGCAGATGAAGGGCAAAGTGAAGGCCTCACAGGGAAGTCCAGGGGCACAAAATGCTGCCTGGAGCCCTACGGGATGTGGCAAGAGGTAGTGGGCACTGGGTGCCGAGTCAGGGCTAGCCACAGGCTCTGGGAATGAGGAAAGGTGACCCAGTGCTAACCTGTGCCTGACGCATCCCCTCCATCCCCTGTTCCTCAGCATCAGCGAGGCAGAGGGCTGAGCGTGCAGAGCACCTCTAACCTCCTTCCTCTGGTTTATGAGCACCACTCTGACTTCTCCAAAGGTTTGTGGCCTTAGTGTCCATTGCAGCCATGCTGCCCATCCCGTGCATCCCTGCACCCAGGGCACCCATGTTGTGCATCCAGTGCATCCATGCACCCATGATACCAATGCACCTATGGCATCCATGCTGTGCATTCGTGCACTCAGTGCATCCCTGCATCTTGGGCATCCATGCACCGCATCCAGGGCATCCGTGCACCCAGGGCATCCATGCTGTGGATGGACACGTGTATGGTGGAGCAACTGCCTTCCCCCTCCCGCCCCCCTGCCCCTTTTCATCTGCATCTCCTGGAGGCGGCTGCTTGCCCTGACACACCCAAGATACACAACTCAGATCACTTGATGATGTGGAGATCTCCTGGGACTGGCTTACGGACGTCTCCCACAAACACTTGGTGCTCTGGGGCTGTGGGCAGTGGGTGGGCAGTCCCGGCTGCTCCAGGAAGGGTCAGCCACCCCTTGGGAGCTGCAAAACCTGCCGAGATGTCCCACCCAGCTTCCTCCTTCTTTGAGAAAGGGAACCTCAGTCTAGAGCTGCAGTTCTCCATGGGGATGCAGCAGGAAGAGGCTCTGCAGGGGTGGGAGGTCTGGTGGGGAGAGTGACTGGTGCACCACTCTCACCAGCGGTCTCCCCAAAGTGGAGAAGAGGGGCAGAATCCCCTCCCTTGCCCTGCTACCCATGCTGCTGGGGATGCATCCCAGGATACGGTGGGCTTTCTGGGATATGAGCAAAGATTGCCAGGTCACGTTGAAATTCTCATCAACCGACACCCCCAAATCCTTCTCAGGGCTCTCTCAGGATACGGTCTGCGTGGCTACACCATGAAGGTGAGCATCCTGTGCTTGCTGGCTGAGCTCGCGGGCAGCCCGGCAGAGAGCTGGGCTGGGAGGATGGTCCACCCTCCTTGCGCTGCAAGAGCCAAGAGACTCGCTCCTGGTCCCCTCCGGAGAGTCACCTGCGGCTCCTGCCACATGCGTGTCCCCTGGGTGAAGAAGCAGAGCCCCGAGCAGGCCGGGCTCTCCCCGCAGCGGGGCAGGACTCGGGCCGCGGGCCCCGAGCAGGAGCAGGAGCCGGGAGCGGGAGCGGGAGCGGGAGCGCGGGGGCTGAGCTCGGCGG